>BFEA01000374.1:277088-287278 GCA_003427395.1 Chara braunii
ATGGAAAACTCTACAGACTGTCGGTTCACACCCCATCACAAGCCAGCAAAACATCCATGAAACAAAGAAAGGTCTGTCACAACCAAAAAATACATTCCAGACACGCCGCTGTATATATATATATATATATATATAAAGGAATAAGTATGTGATGATCACTTCTCACAATCACAGTGAGACTCCTCACCGCCATATAGATATGTGTGATCGTAGGCAGTCCAATCCAAAATCCGAACCATAGAACATATCTGCAATCACATCAAAGAGTCAAGCAAGAGTCCACGCACTACACGGAGTCAACTCCAACCAATCTCTATACTCATACCCCTCGCTTTAGCCATGCAAGCCCCAGCCTCTGTCCAACCAACCATAATTAAATACTAAGTTCTTTGTTAAATGACCATTCAATAAAAGTCTGGGTGAAACCTTAATAAAACAATAAAATCACCAGGGCTAAAGCCTTTTAGGTTGAGTATTGAGGATGAATTGGAGCTAAGTCGTAAACCGACGAATCAACAACCGACCTGTTATCAGCGATAACAGAAGATGATCCTTGTAGGATCAAACTGAATCTAGCCTAAGTCCTGAATCAATCGACCAAGAGGACCTGTAACACAAGATAGGTCAATTCCCAAGCTAAATCTATACGTTCATGGAGAATAATTCCCTTATCATAATCTGACTCAAACCATCCTAATTAACTAAGTCTAAGTCTATCTCTAAGCAACTATCAAAAGAAAGGTAGACCCTGGCAAAATCTCCTCTATACAGAGTATACAGAGTGGATTTTCCAGAATTGTCACCTGTCAAAATATAATCTAACTCCTCTGAACTAAGAAAATTTCGGCACCACTTCCCGTAGGAGAAGTGCCCTTTCAGAATTTATATCAGCCTAAATGTGAAGGAAAAAATAATCTTCAACCGTCTAAAGTTAAATTTTGTCTAACTCCCTAAGTTAACAAAAATTTGGGCAGCACTCTCGTTAGAAAGGGAGACTTCCCAAATTTATGCTAAGTCAGATATGAACTCAGGAAACAAGACCAGAGTTCAGCTAAGACAAAATCTAACTAACTCTTTAGATTCGTAGAAATTTCGACAGCGCTTTCAATAGAGAAAGTGTTATTCCAAATTTATACAAAGTTAAATTCAGAATCTAAAATGACTTTGACTTTTCAAGGTCTAATTTTGTCTAACTCCCTGAATTAGCAAAAATTTGGGCAGCACTCCCTTTAGAAAGGGAGACTTCCCAGATTTATACTAATTCAGATATGAACTCAGGAAACAAGACCTGAGTTCAACTAAGACAAAATCTAACTAACTCTTTAGATTTGTAGAAATTTCGGCAGCGCTTCCCGTAGAGAAAGTTCTATTCCAAAATTTATACAAAGCTAAATTCAGAATCTAAAATGACTTCGACTTTTCAAGGTCTAATTTTGTCTAACTCACTAAATTAGCAAAAATTTGGGCAGCACGCCCTTTAGAAAGGGAGGTGTTCCAGATTTTAACTAAGCCAAAGAGTCAGAAAAGTAGGACCCTGAAAAAGATAAAATCTGACCAACTCCTTGGTTTTGTATAAATTTCGGCAACGCTTCCCGTAGGGAAAGTGGCTTACCAAGATTTATACAAGACCAAGTACAAATAAAAAATCCGAGAAAATGCAGAAATTGACTTAAGTAAAAAAAAACTTAGCTCAGAAAATGCAGGAATTGAAACTAACTCTATGGCTCTAGCACGCGATGAGCAACTAAAGCAACTACTTATCAAACTGAAACTCAGGCTAAGTAGTAGCCTTACTCAGTCACATGCAGACCAAACCACAAAGGTAAGTACTCTCACAATCCCCAAAGTCAAATTTATCAAACAATAGTTCATAGCCTTTCAATGATTTATCCCTTTATACCCAGCTTACATAGGGCATAAAGCTAGACGACCCAAACTTATGGATCATGTCTAGCTCAACCATGGAGTATACACAAACACAGGGCACAACAACTTTTCTCTTCTTTGAGCATATGACTAGGCCACCCTAGTCGCCCTAAACTGTTTAAATATCCCAACTTTATATACTTCTTTGCACTTAGTCTTTTGAGGTAGCATATAACTGAACCGATCATCTTCAACTCAAGATTCAGCCTGCCCCTACCCCAATTTTATTCTTAATTAGTACTCTCTTCAGTTGGTGATAAGCTATAGTCAGACCACCCAAACTTATGGAACCCTGTCTGACTAGCCTGTTCATAAGTAATATAGTAATAAAATATAGCCAAATTATAACCCTCTGGTTCCAGCATGTGCGAGGCGTTGGATCAAGACCACCCAAACTTATGGAACATGTCTTGGTCCTCAACCTGGTTCATTTATCTCAAAGCCAAAGCAGGAAGAGGCTGAGCCACCCAAACTTATGGAACATGCTCAGACCTCCTCGTTCAGAAACTAAAGAAACTAAAGAAAAACAAAGTAAACAAGGCGACCAAGTCACCCAAACTTATGGAACATGCTTGGCCCCTTAAAAGTCAACCACATTCAGCCCTCACAAGTAAAAGCAACCAAACCACCCAAACTTATGGAACATGTTTGGTTCTCCAGGCAATTCAAAACAAACATAGCACTGGGCCTTCCCAAACTTATGGAACTGGCCTAGCCTTTGGTTGACCCGGTCAAACACATGCAATACTGCCTTTCTCCCATCCTTCCCCCAGATGCAATCCCACAATCTGCTTTTAGTCAAACAATAAAACTGAAACTGGCATTGCACATGCCTTCCTTTACTTAGTCTGGTTTGTGTCCTGAAAGTCAAACTGAAAAGTCAAAGTAGGGATGTAGACAATATACTCAGTCAAAACATATCAAGGAATATAGATAAAGGTTATAACTGGGTTTATAGAGGGAAAGCAATTATTACCTCTTAGTTCCCTGCCTCCAGAACTCCACCTGAGTTCCGGCAGAGCTCCCGCAATCGGTGGGCTGACTCCCCACAGAGTCTTGTTGCGGTCCTACGGGTTGCAATCCCGCCTGCCGCCTTCCTCTCAGAACTGGACTAGACTTAGAGTAAGAAAGAGAGAGAGAGGTTTCAGATGTTCGAGATACGAGAGGGGGACAACTCAACTCTCAGGAGAGGGCCTTGTTTCCTTCACTCGCCCGAGGGCCCCGCAATGGTGGCCGAAATGCGCAGCAGCTCGGGTAAGCAGAAGTCAAACTGTCGGTTGTTGACTCTCCGACGATCCTCCCAACCACCGCAACCACCGCAACAACCCCACCCCCTCTCTCAACTCGATTATTCCCCCGAATATAGAATCCACCGGCGTTGCAGGGTTCACTAGTCCTCCAAACGTCCGGTTTGAACCACGGCCAGACACGTATATACCTCGCGGCTGGACTCGTGCCACTTCGACCGATATGATGAGCAGCGAATGGGTTAGTAGGTACCCCTGCATTCCACAGTCCGTCTGCAACTGCCTTGCAGAACTTCCATTCAATCGAGTTAAGAAGTTTGCAGGTCGGTCGGGGAACATCCACAAACTTGTGTCCGTCTCCTTGTTGTTCCAGTCCAGCTATCAGTTGGGCAACACGCAACTAACAGGTAAAGCTCCAACCACGTAGTTCGCTCCCGTGCCGCTCTCCTGTTCAACAGTGAACAACTTGCCAGCCAGCATGCAGATATGTTGCTCCAGTTTCTGCTACTCCAGTCGGTAGGAGGGACAACACATCAGCCAATAGGTGAGTCTCCACTCTTGCGGCTGCCCTGGCGCCTCTCCTTTCGTTTAATCGAATGAATCTTCCGCTAGAACACGGAAAGATACATTGCCCATAGTAACGCTCCTCCTCGCATGCAGCCTACTCTCTATTTAGCTTTCGTCTTACTAACTTAAACCTCTAACTAGCTTTCTAAACGAGTTCGCCATCCCTCATAACCCCCGATTTACGTCGCCAATGTCCGGGCCTGGTGCCTGGCCCGTTGTACAACCTCCTCCTTTTGTCCCACCGGTGACTGGGGTATCCCCATATGTAGTCCCATCATCGGTTGCGATCGTTTCCCTGGGCATGCCGCTATCATGAGGGATCACAGCAGGATCTAGTTTGCAGGTTCCGGTACAGACAGTGTTCACCCAATCTCCGTTGCAGGTTGCAGCTACCACGTAGCCTGCTGTCTCGCAGTCTGTACAGCCGCAGGGTACACAGCCCCAACAGCTAGCACAACAACTTGTGTCACAGGGTCCACAGCCCAGAGTGATGCAGGGACCGGGACAAACACAGTGGGTGACAAAGACGGCCATCGCCGCTCAGAAACCCTTCACAGGGGATAAGAGAGGTGAAGACCTCGACACGTGGTTCTGGGCAGTGCCTGTCTATGTTAGGTGTACACTTACCTTGCCACATGAAGAAGTGCTTGTGGCTGCCTCCTACCTAGAGGGTAGTGCAACAAAATGGTTGAGTGGTTTAGTGCAGCCCCAGGGGTATGGTCATGACTTCCGCGCTTGGGCGATCACCCAAAAATTGGATGACTTCCTTAAGCTGGTGGAGGAAAGGTGGCATGATCCTCAGGAGGCCCAAAGGGCCACTGACGCGATCCTGACACTGCACACGCGACAGTTCAAGTCGGTAAGGGAAGCCACCGACGTTGTTGAGTGTCTGATCTGTGTCCCAGGTGTGCGCTATGACCCCCAGGTACTACTCACCTCCTACCTGAGATGCTTCTCTTTGCCTCTCAGGAACCGGTTGGCAGGTGAGGCCAACATCAATCTGCACAACTTTCCTTCGTTTCTCAAGAAGGCCCTAGACCTTGAGGCGAAGATAGGGCATGGACTGGCACCCACTACAGACGGAAGGAAGAAGACACTGCCTCCTAACTGGAAGGCGAAGGGGCGCATTATGTTTGTCGATAACGATGGTTCTACCATCGAGTTAGATGACAACTTCCAGGAAGGAGTAGGTGCAGAGGCAGGCATCGTAGAAGCTTCAGGGGGTGGAGTAGTCGATGTTGTAACTCAGAAAGGTAAGGCGACCGGTAGACGCCGTGGAGGTTCCCGGTCTAGAAGTCAAGTTGACCCCAATGCTCCTCCATGGGAGAAAGCGGGTCTCACTGAGGACGTGTGGAGAGACCGGTACACCCGGCAAGCTTGTATTCGTTGTGACCAATATGGCCATAACCAATTCAAGTGCCGGAACAAGAAGGTAATCGAGAAGATCCCGCCTATGATGGGGCAGGCGTTGGGATCCTCCCATCTCGTCGGTAGCAATGTTGCCAGTACTTCAGGCACTGCTCCGGGAAACACGTCGGGCCAGTAGGATAGTAGTTGTTCCTACTAGGGTCGAGGTGGTGGAGACACCCTCACCATTTCGAGAGATGGCCCAAGCTACTGAGTCCAGCATCGTCCCGCAAACACATTCAGACCCATCGAACCTCTGTTCGATGAATGTGTTTGAGTCCTTAGAGGAGCTAGAGGAGGAGTGGTCTAGATTAGACCCGCTAGCTTCTTGGACGACATTAGTCAGAGCCCCGAAGGGTGAGATGTTCGTCAGCGAGGTTGTCATTGGCGGTTGCAAGGCTGGGGCCTATTATGACACTTGCTCGACAAGGAACTTTATCAGTCGCGCGTGCGTTGAGAGGCTGCGCTTACAGGGGCAAGTGCAACGCCTGAGTCGACCTGTGGAGTCGACATGTGCCAACAAACAGCGCATGGTAGTCAATGACTACCTCCAAGATGTTGAGTGTAGTTTCCCGTACGCGGGAGTGGAATTGAGACATTGCGTCTCGTTCCTAGTGAGTGACAAGCTCCCCATGGACATGTTGTTAGGTATGTACTACCTCTCTGTGGCACAGCCCCAGTTTGATTGGGACCGAAAAGTGGTCAAACACACTTTGTCAGGTGGAGGGACCGCCAAATTGCACAAGTTCAAAGCTAGTAGTCTGATCGAGTCCCATGGATGCATGTGTGCGGCCGCGTTCTATAATTACTATAATCAAAATCAGAAGGAGGGTATGTATCTAGTTTATATCTCTGCTGCAGGCGAGCCGGTGAAAATGCCACCGAAGATAGAGGGAGTAGTTGCCAAGTACCCTGATCTATTTGAAGAGCCGACAGGGGTTGTAGAGAGGGAGGTCGTCCACGTGATAGAGATTATCCCAGGGTCTAGCATCCCGAAGGGTAGGATCTATCGGATGTTTCCAGGCGAGCTCGATGAGCTTCGCCGACAACTCAAGGAACTCGTAGAGAAGGGTTGGATCCGGCCGAGCGTCTCTCCTTATGGGTCTCCAGTATTATTTGTACCTAAGAAAAAGGAGGGAACTCTGAGGATGTGCATTGACTATAGGGGCCTCAATGCCATCACTATTAAGAATAGAGAGCCCCTACCGTGTATCGATGATTTGCTTGATAGAGTGCAAGGGTGTCGGTACTTCAGTAAAATAAATCTGAAGTTCGGGTACCATCAGATTGCAGTCCGGCCCGAGGATCAACACAAAACCGCATTTCAGACCAGGTACGGTCTGTACAAGTTTGTAGTGATGCCTTTCGGCCTTTGCAATGCTCCTGGCACCTTTCAGCACGCTATGAATCGGATTTTCCATGACTACTTGGAATAAGTTTGTCACCGTGTACCTCGATGACATACTTATTCTTAGTAAGACTGTCGAGGAGCACGTTGCACACTGGGACAAAGTCCTTAGTCTCCTGCGACAGCACATGTTCAAGATCAACGGTGAGAAGAGCGAGTTTGGCCGCACCCGTGTCTTGTGCTTGGGTCATGAGATTTCCGCGGAAGGGTTGAAGCCCGATGACGCGAAGGTGGCCAGTATTCGTGACTGGCCGCGTCCTCAGTCTGTGACTGAGATGAGATCATTCTTAGGGATGACCGGCTACTATCGCAACTTCGTGGAAAACTATAGCATAGTTGCCGCCCCTTTGACTGATCTGACCCGCCTTGACATCCCATGGGAGTGGAATGAGAGATGCGAGGCTGCTTTCAGACATCTGAAGCATGCATTGACGCATTACGAAGTCTTGAAACTTTTTGATCCTGACAAGCCATTTATAGTGACTACGGATGCTAGCCAAATGGCATAGGTGTCGTACTTGCACAACAGGAGGGGGAAAAGTTGAGGCCAGTAGAGTACATGTCCAAAAAGATGCCCTCTCAGAAGTTGGCTAAGTCCACCTATGAGAAGGAACTCTATGCGGTTTACAAGGCTCTGACCCATTGGAGACACTATCTCCTTGGGAGGTTCTTCATCCTCAGGACTGATCATCAGACACTGAGATGGATGAGAACTCAACCGGTGCTCTCCGACGCTCTGAAGCGTTGGATCGAAGTCATAGAGCATCGAGCCCCAGTACATCAAGGGCGAGTACGACAAGGTTGCTGATGCCTTGTCGTGTAGACCAGATTTCTCTGGTGCGCTGATCACTGAGTTTGGGCTTGCGGACAATGTTACTCAGTCCATGGTGGAAGCCTATTGTGAGGATTCGTTCATGCCGGAGATCATCCGCAGACTCGAAGCGAAGGACAAAGTGACTTCTGCTGAGTTTGAGTTGGTCAACGGCTTGCTGTTCCTCGAGAAGACTGGGAATAAACGTATGTGTGTCCCGAATAGCGAGTCTTTGCGTAGTTTGTTTTTAGGAGAGTGTCTTGATGCCACCGACCATTTTGGGTACAAGAAGACCGCAGCCAATCTCCTGCAGCGGTTCTGGTGGCCCACGATGATGCGAGATGCCCAGTTGTACGTGGAGACTTGTCAAGTATGTCAGAGGGACAAGCCACGTACCCAGGCTCCTCTTGGGCTCCCGAAGCCCCTTCCGATTCCGGAAAGGCCTGGTGAGAGTTTGTCCATGGACTCCATGGATACGCTGGTCACCAGCAAGAGTGGGATGAGACACATCTTCGTTATCGTGGATAAATTTAGTAAGTATGCTAGGTTAGTAGCAATGCCGGAAACAACTAGGACGGAGTATGTGATCAGAATGTTCAAAGAGAACTGGGTTAGGGACTTTGGGTTACCAAAGTCTATTATTAGTGACAGGGATGTCCGATTTACCAGCGAATTGTGGAAGGCCGCTGCTGCAGAGCAGGGAACCCAATTGCAAATGACTTCTGGAAATCACCCAGAGGCCAACGGCCAGGCCGAGCAACTGAACCGCGCTGTACAACATTTGTTGAGGCATTACATCAAGCCCAACCAGGTGGACTGGGATGAGAAGCTTGCTCTCATCGCCAGTCTGTACAACAATGCGGTACACAGCGCCACCGGGGTGAGCCCGAACAGTTTGCTATTGACTTTCAAGCCTAGACTACCCTTAGATTTTATCCTTCCTGAGAATCAGTCAACTGCTGCACCAGGTACTTTAGAATTTGCTTACCGTTATGAACAGAAGATGCAGCAGGCTGTGGAACAGATGCAAAAGGCATAGGCGGCTATGATAGAATCTGCGAACAAACACCGCTGTGAGTCTTCATTTCAGGTTGGGGACAGAGTATGGGTTAAGTCCTCAGAACTGGGACAGGAGCACGGGATCTCCCGCAAGCTCATGCCACAGTACTTTGGACCATGGGAAGTCTTAGATATTGTTGGGACTGATTCCGATGGACCTTCTTACGTAGTCCGGATCCCTGGTCATCTTCGCACTTACCCTGTCTTTCACACCTCCAAGCTTGCACCGTTCAAAGAAACAGATCAGTTTCCATCTTGCCGCTCAATGCTGCCCCCAACCATGGATGGAGAGGTGGATATCGACGATATCGTGGACCACAGGGAGATGCCAGTGGCAAGACCAACAGGCAGGGGACGTCCTCCTAAACCGAAGCTGCAGTACCGCGTTCGGTTCCGGCATCACACTGATCCGAAGGAGGACCGCTGGTTCACCAGGGAGGAACTCATGCAGACCGCTCCTCAAGTTGTAGCCCATTACGAGAGATCTCTGCATAAGGGAAAGCGCCCAATGATTGAAGATTGAGCTTCTCAGAGGACTGTTGAAGCTAAGGAGGAGGGAATGCGAGGCCAATGCCTCCATGAGCCCCTTTTTGCCCCATTCTGAAGCAAGTCGGCCACCCTAAGTGAAGGCAGGCTCGACGAGGCCCTCAGGGCCCTGTTTTGGTCACCACGCAACTCAAGGAAATTCAGGCAGTTGCGTAGCGCCAGTTGGTTGAGAGAACCCAGGCCCTGGGCCGCCTGTGTGAATGTATGAAAGCAGGCCCTGGGCTGGATACGGGTACTGGGCCGAACACAGGCCAAAGGCATTTGGGCGCATGCAACCACTTCAGGCCCAAGGCCTGTTCTCATTCATGCTGGGCCTCAGGCTACCGGGGCCTACTGGAAGCTTCTTGGGACTGGACGCAGGCAGGCCACTTCGATATAGCAAAGGGCCTGCCTCCATTCAGGTGCTGGCTGCATGCTGCGCAAGCGCTGCTGCGCTATTTTGCTGGCTGGCACCTACGCGCTCACGGGCGAGCAGGGAAGGAGCAGGCAGCCATAGCCGAGCTGCGCTGCTGTAAGCTGGGTGTGGCGCAGGGTGGTCCGTGGGTGCAAGTGGCATATGTGTGTTGGGGAACGAGGTTGTGAGTAAGGCGAGAGACATACCTGGTGCTGGAAGCGTGCAACATTGGTCGCTGTATGCTCGTATTTCGGGAGAGTTGTTGTCGTCAACTTCAGCATTGTAGTATAGGCTAGATAGGATCTGCCACATGTTGTCTGGGCGCCGAGCGCCGGATAGGATATCAACTCTAGTTCTTCGTTGATGATGATGATGGGACTATTTCAGCATTGTCAATTATGAACTCTTGGTGTGTTCTTATTTGGTGAATCTCGTGATGCAATTCTGCTGTTGGTTCGAGGTCACGACTATCTGGACTCGTATGTATGATGCTGTTTGATTGCTGAAGTTCGCTATTGCTCATCTTCCTTGCATTTTGAATTTTAGATTAATTTCAAAATGGGATTGAAACTAAGGAGCACAAAAATTTTACAAAGTGCAATTACCAAAAGTTTTGAATGAATTTGAAATAAATGGCTAATTAAATCGGGAGGGAATTGAAGGACTAAATAATTAAGTTAACGGGGGTGGGCGGGGGAGAGTTAATCCTAACTACGTGTTGATATGGGTGATGGTACGGGGGAGTATTGGGATAGGTAGGGCGCAGTCGGGAGCGGGAGCGAGAGGGGGGGCGGAGAGCGGGAGCGGGAGGGAGGTACGCCGGGG
>BFEA01000374.1:300030-310943 GCA_003427395.1 Chara braunii
CTCACGCAGGAATGAATGAATGGCTGGCGCTGCCTCTTGATTTATACTTCAGAAACTCGTTGGTCTGCCCTTTGCCATCGGCCCTTGGTGCTCACAGTCCCCCCCGTGGTACTTGCTGGACCGGACTGGGACTGACTGGACCTTCCRCTGACTGACTGTGGACTCCCCGCTATCCTACCGAYGTTGTACTGCTGTTGCACTGCGGTTTAGTCCACCACTTGCCTCRCCACTTGACCACTTGCCCACTTGCCTACMTTCTAGAAGGTCTACAGCTAAGCTTCCGGAACTCACTACGACTTCTACGCTATAGACCTACAGATCGAACCCCTGCTGCCTATGGACCTACGACAGACCTACCAACTATCTGCGAATACACAGGTCRCAGGTTCAATTCTCGGGATCTATACAGATACTGTACATAGGTAGGGTGAGGTCTAGGGATCGAACCCTGGGTACTGCATCCGCTACTGCTAAAAGGTGAAAACCGTGTCAGACTAAGAGAGAGAGAGAGATTGGTGAATTTGGGACTTGACGACATTTGGATCCAGACTCTACATTGGGATTGAGACGTTGGACGAGGGATTATTTGGGACGTGTACCGAAAGCTTGGTGTTGACGACATTCCGATCTTTCCCTTTTCTTCGTCTAACCCCCCTCTTCTTCGTCTGTGTATGGTTGGGGACTGGCGCATTCTTCCTGTGTGAGCGCCAGGCCCCTTCACACCATGGAATGATGATGATGTATGTTTGGGCTGCATTGCAACATTGATTGTTCGGATCACTGGTATATTAGCCTTCCACTGCGTTATCTTGTACTATGTGAGAGAGATCGGTTCTTGTTCTGGTCTGCACCTTTACGGTATGCGACACACACATTAAAGAAAAAAAGAAAAAAAGAAAAAAAATCCTCACACATAGTTGCGATTGACTACCCTTACAGGTAAAAGTCAGATCCTTGTTCTTTCTTGTGGTTGCACACGAGTACTGACAAAGTTCTGAACTTTACCTGTAGAGCTGCGAGTTCTTTTTATCCCCTGGGCTTTGTCCCAGGATTGTTTCAAACTGTTGGACCGGTATTAAGATCTGTTTGTGACTAACAACCTTATTCAGATAGACCTACCCTACAGATGATTCTGTATTTTAAGCATCATTACCGAGTATGATGACTTGGCACTTATAAGCCCTGTCACATATGCAGTTCTAGTCAGATCGTACCCCATTTTAGGGAAGAACCTGTATGTTGTGCTTGTAAATACACAGATCAACAATTGCGGAGTCTAACTGGTATGCACTCCAGACAGAAACTAATCGAATTTCCAGAGTCAATTGGTTACAGCAAAGTTGATTACTAGGTTAGTAGTTCTTAGTACCCTTGCATTCAACTCGCTAACCCTTGCTGTTAATCTGAGGACCAACAATCAGATTTCCAGGAGTTGTTGGCTACCTATAAGCTGATTATCGGTCTAATACTCTTGCATTCAGCTAGCCATCACTGACTGAGAATCTGGGCAACAACCAATAGGTTTTCAGAAGTGGTTGGTTGTCTAGAAATTGACTACCTGGCTAATGCCCTCGCACTCAACTATCCATTCACCCTGATTACCTCACCCCATCCCTCTAAGATTCTCAGATCATTGCATTCTCCACAACTATGGAAGTCTTGTGATCCTAGAGCTAATAGCTCTCTTCCAATTGGGCTGGTAGTTGGTTATGCTCGAGGGTCGTCGCTCCCCGGGAGGGTAAGAATGCAATAAATCGCAGTTTCCCAGTGGGGCTGTATACTAAGTCGTATGTCTTGTGGGTTTTGTAGTTGTGAGCATGGCAGGTTTTGATCCCTGGATCTGCCAGTTTGGTGAGTGTTTCATTATTTTGTCTGTGCCGGGACTCAATCCCAGGCCTTTTGGCAGTTTGTTTTTTTTTGGATTTATTTGCTGTTGTATGTTCTTGAGCTCTTTAGGACTCGATCCCGCAACCTGTAGGGTTGTGGTTGTGTTTCTTTGTGTGAGCCCTACTGGGCTTGATCCCTAGACCTGACTGTAATAGTCTCTGTAGCCTAGTCTTAGACCACTAGGCCTTTCCGTTTTGTCTTTTTCTGTACACGAGTTGTAGGCCCTTTGCTGTCATCCCTTCTTTCCAGTTTCTAGTCTAGATTCGGTGCTGGGCTGTTGGCTGTCGGACCTAGGCTGTAGGCTGAGTCAAGTCAGTCAAAACCTAAGTCTACAAAATTGTCGGGGGCAAAGGAGAACGGGTTCTTTTGGTTCTTTTCGTTGATTGTCTTTTCACGGTCTTGGTGGAGGTCGCGTTGCTTCCCTGCTGCGCTATTGTGGGCATGTAACAGGGCATCTTCTCCACATGCCGCTGGCCCCCATAGCTCGGGCCGTCCAGCTCGACTGGTGAGAGCTCTGGGCTTGACACCCCAAGTCCTGATGAGCGCTTCCTCATATTCGTGTGCTTGTTGGGGTTTGGTCAGCTGCCACCGAAGCTGCACTTTCAGCGGTTCTTCTACGTGGCAGATCTTCATCTTCATCGAGTTGCTGTTCTTATATATCATCCTGGGAGCGGCACTCCCCTGCTGAGTGGACACTTCATCTGCAGTGGGCTTCTTGAGTGGTGCAGAGAGGGGTGTTGGATTTAGGAGGGTGTCCGGCGATTGGCAGGCTTGATAGGTTGGGTACGTGCAAGCACCATAGCTTGAGCTTGAGGAAGAGGGAGGAAGAAGAAGACTCCCAGATACTTCGATGAAACCTTGGAAATAATTGGTCCGTGGGTGTTGATAACGTGGTTGGGATCCCTGGAAATTTGTGCTGTTGATTGACTTAGGGAGAGACGGTAATTAGAATTGATTTTGTGTTCTTCCACTGTGTATTCTTATCATCCGGTGTGGTGTGGATTGCTCCCTCCAAAGGTCACTTGTCATTGCACGTGTATGGGAATGTGTGGATGCCATGTTGGATCTCGTTTCAATCAGGCACATAACATTGGGACTCTGTAAGAGTGCTTGGACTTGCCTCTTTCTTTGTTCCCTTGTCCTTCATGGCATTCTGCATCAGTTTCCCCCCTTTCTTGTCCATCTTATCGTCTTTCTTTATTGTTCCGTTGGGTTCTTTACCTTTCCTCTTAACAGCATTTGCCAAAATGGCCAATCCCTTACTGCCTCAGCATCTCAACCCGGAAATGCTGGGACCATTACCGAGATTATAACATGCTGGGAATTTGTCAATATGGCCAATTCTTAGAGCCTGGACGGTCAATCCCCTGAGGTCTCGCAGGGGAATCAGTGCTGTCGGGAACTACAGGCCTGTTTATGTCACTGTGCCGTTCAGGGATGCTGGACCCGTTTTCAAGGAGTATAAAAAGCTGATATTCTCCTGTAGCTATCCAACTGTGTTCGTAAATGTTCAATGTGACAGAGTCTTGCCTGTCGAACACCAATGTGGTGTCTGCGGCTCACAGTGATTCTGTTCAACATCTGTAGGCAAGGGTCATGGACAATCATTGTGTCATCTTTGTATCCAATTGGGATGCTGGACCCTGTTTCCAGCAGGTTCTGCTCCCCACCAATAGATGGAGCCCTCGGAAAAAAAAAAAAAAAAAAGGTTGCTACCAAATGGCCACAGACTGCTCAAAAACCTTGAAAAAGTCAGAAAAACTCAAAACGAAAAGAGGTAAGTCCGTTTGTGTCATAAAACACAAACGGGCAAAAGCAATGGCCGCCAAACGCGAAAGGGCGATGAAAGCACTGCGTGCTGTGGTCGAGGCCGGGTGTCATAACTACAGGGGTCTGCTGTGTTGTCAGACGGGGAAAGAAAACGAATGAAAAATTACCAACGGCGGCGCGTGGCAGTTCCATCGCCCTTTCGAGTGTGGCCGCTCTTTTCGCCCATTCCAGTTTTTGTTTGACTTTACAGTTTCAAATAGTGTCACTGCCGCACTTGTTTCAAAAGAAAAAAACGGGTGTGCAGCGAAGCACAGAAAGCTTCAAATTTTCAAAATTTTAATTACTGCCCGGGAGTCGGGAAGCTGACTGGTAATGACAGAATACGCAGTCCATTGGATGTCCACTCAAATTGGGGGGAAGGGCTGGGGAAGCAGCCGGGTGGTCACAGCTTGGACTAGGCTGATGTTAGGAGACTACCTGCACACACCCACAATGCCATTGACAATGACATCGATCTGCATAGGATCAACCACTGGAACTCGGAGGTAGTCTGCTGTGAGAGGCCCGACAAATCGATCATATGACCCCTTGACAACCTCTGTGACACTGACTTGCACGCCGGATCCAGTCAAGAGTGATCTATCAACAACAATGAGTGAGGGATCGGCGGGTAGCTTTTCACCAACGAATGTGATTGTCCATATAATCACATACTCCGGTTCTCCTTCAGAGCTCCTCTCCACTTTCAGGGATCCAAGACCGATGCCAGCCATAGACTCAAGAGCATTCTTCATCTCTGCTGCTGATGCGTTGTATGCCAATGGGATGTAATTGCTGCTGCCATATTTCACACGAATCTGACCTCCCAACAATTGAGAGCGATTTGCAACCCGGACTGTTTGATCAAAAGTGGGCTGACTGCCATAAAGATCATTTGCCTCTGGAATTAAGAGAGGCCGATCAGTAGGATGGAATGGGAACGTCACACTCCATTGCCGGAGAACCATGTCCACTTCGTTGGCTATGTCTTTTGCAACAGAGATGTCTGCGATGCCCGTGAGTTGCTCGACAGCTTGTTGCATGACATATGCGC
Source organism: Chara braunii (assembly GCA_003427395.1). Lineage (NCBI taxonomy): Eukaryota > Viridiplantae > Streptophyta > Charophyceae > Charales > Characeae > Chara > Chara braunii. The sequence continues at coordinate 304,781 of BFEA01000374.1, forward strand.
TCGCATCAGCTGGTATGGAGACTCTCTTGCTTTCGGTCGTTTGATAGAGGCTGAATGTCCCATAAACATCTGCGCGGAATGGTTGCAATCTTGTAAAAGTCAGGTCTGCCTTGACTTCAGCTGGAACAGGCAAAAGTGGACTCGCTAGGCTTACCAATGAAGCCTGAATCTCATATTCCTCTGGATACATATTGTTCCACGCAGAGTCGATTATGAACCACAGAGTTTCGTTACCGTCAGTTCCACATGTCACATTCAGCGATGGGCCCCCCAGACTCGAAAATGCCTTCAGCGCATCCACCACTGAGGTGCAATTTGAGCTGAGCTGAAGGACAGGCGACCTGTCCCTGACAAACACAAATTGTATGCCATATGATGACCTCAACAATAACCACCTCTGTATTGTGAATTTCTCAATCTCGCGTTGACCCTTCCCTGATCGGAGACTGGTGACAAAAACAACCACCACAAAAGATGGAAAATTGGAATGCACTCATGTTCACGTTGTGTGAATCATCCAATTGAGTCATACTAGTATAAAAGTCATTATAATTTAAGTGTATAATTATTAGGCTTTATTTATTGTTTAATAGTTCTCAACATTTGACTTCCAAGAACAATTTGCAAAGAACCAGCAATGAGAATACAAATTTTCCAGCACCGAAAGACTCAAAGCACAGCAGCATTCATGAGCAAAGTCGAAACTAGAATTACCAAGCCGATAAACTTTGTTATTGACATAACGTGGCGAGAAGTTGGCTTTCTTTTATCATGCGAATTTTTTTTAAAAAGTAGTTTATATTCTTCTCTCAATCTTCGCTTGCATATATTCTATCTCGTCCTCTCGTTACTCTATGTATAGTACAGGGGAACACCAACCAAACCTGGAACTCTCCCCAGCCCACGGGGTAGGTTTGCGGCACAGCAGTGGTGCGAGAGCAAGGCTTGTATCAGCCCCTCGTCACGATGATGCAGGGTGATCAGGCATTGCCGACGGGGGAAACCGGCGATGCTTGTGCCGAGCATCTTTGGCCAGTCGCTTGCACCTCCCCCTACCCCCCTCCAACCAGTTGATCACATACTGACACCAAAGTCGCATGATAAAAGAAAGCCGAACTTCTCACCACGTTCCGTCAATAACAATAGCAGCAGTTCCAGATGATGTGGCAGCCTATACTACCTCCCCACTTTCCCTATTTACACAGTCTACTTCCCTCCCTCTCTCTCTCTCTCGCTCTTCACTCTCTGTCCTCTCTGTCATCATGCCCGACAATGCGGCAGAGTCTTATCACCGGAAGTGTGCTCATTGGCCATTGCCAGGTAAGACTGCCAGTCCCCACTGCTGTCCTTGTTCCCCTGATCACCCTCATACCAGTGGCCCGCCTTCCTCCCTTGGCGCAGATATGGCTCCTGCCAAGCAGGAGCAGCTGACTGCAGCTGCTCCTCCCTCCTCCTCATCAAGGCTCAGGGGACTGGCCGCTAGCGCTTGTGCAATGCTGGAGCTACGAGCCAGTATCCCCCAACGTCCCAAATGTTGCGGCCTCCTTTCCTTTTGTTGTTTCCTGGAGGCACCGGCACCCTGACTGGGACTGCATGTCGCGGAAATTGCATGCCCAGCCTTCACTTAGGGCCGGGTCCCCTTTTGCACGAGTAGCCCCTGCCAGGCACCACTGAGGCGCAGCGCCTCACAATCTGCTAGTTTATGAAATACTGACTGCTATGTTTGTTGAGAGTTGCATATTCTACAGCAGTTATCCTGATGAGATTCAGAGGAAGCTAAGGACGAAGAGAACCAAAATGAAGATCATCGAGATAGTGCTTACCAAACGGGAAAGTCGCTAGGAAACCCCACACGAGGAATGGGAATGTAAGAGCAAATCTTCAACTCGAAAGAAACAAATGCCCACAGCCCTTTAGCGCTCGTGGCCCTCTGCGCCCACGCGGGCAAGTACGTTAGAACCGGAAGCGACGAAGGCCGCCAAGCAAGACGACGAGAAAGCGCCCTAGCAAGACCGCCATAGCCCCTCGTAAGTACGTACAAGCCCAGCAAGCGCCACGCGTGCCTAGGCTTCCAACGGAACACGACAAGGGCAACTTGGTTGCTGTATTGCATACGAGCACTCCACATTCTGTATCCGGTCGGAGCCCCCTACCAAGTGAACACACCAACGACAGCCTTGAGATACAGGAGGAAGGATCTTGGAGAGCACACAAGAGGATCAGCAGCGGAATAAAAGGCGACAGCGACCCCGACAGCATCGATTGGAAGTTCTACCAACAGCTAGATGTGAGCTCAACGCACAAGCATTAGTACGAGCTGCATCTGGCCGACACCTTCCACCAAGTGAAGGCATGAACGATCACCTTGTAAGGAGGAAATCCCCAGCGTGCGAATCTACCAGTGGAAGCGAGAAAAGTGCATTTCCCTCTCTTCCCCTCCCACCCTCCCGCATTGAATATTCCAGAATACTGACAAAGCCCGTCCACCCCGCTCATCCCTAGTCCGCAACGGCCCTAGTCCCCCCCCACCAGCTGACAGTCATCCCTTCACCTCCTTCCCCCCCCCATCTAGCCCCCCTCAGGGGCACGGATACCTCTGATACCTCACCTGAACACACCCCACAGGGACGAGAATATCATTCTCCACTCCTACCCGGATCCTCTCCAACAATCCACTCCAACACAATATTCACCCTACTGGCCTACCCCAGTTGAACCACCCCAACGCCGTTCTGCCTGTAAAGCGGAGACAGCCCATCCACGTCTAGCTGTCATGTACCACCGCCTTTAACCTCCTCTCGTAGTGGATCCCCCACCCCCCCTCCCTCCTTTGTGAGTTTCAAGTTCACTTCCCATTCACCCTACCTTCAGCTCACAACCCCGCCCCCAAAAGCCGGTAGGTCTAGCAGCGTCTCCCCCCCCCTATACCAGTACTTTTCTTTAGACTCCTTGCCATACTCATCATCGCAAACACCCCCCCCCATCATCTCACTACCAAATCCCCTCTACACAGACCACAACTTTCCTCTTACCCCTGGCTCGAAGCATGTTACCAACCCATCTCAACCCAACCGAAAGACCCGCTCTGCCTTCCTGACACCCTTCCCCTCTCTCACCCGTACCCCAGCTTGCTGGAACCCTCCCCTCCCATCTCTTGACATGCACTATCTCGCCCGTACCTGCTGATATTGACCCTTCCCCCCTCCCTAACCCCTATAACTTCTAAAAATCACACCCTGTTCGTAGCCCAGTCGCAGATCCCACTCGGCTCACAAACCTTCACAACTCCACTATCCCGCGTCCCTATAACTCACACCCTGCTAACCACCCCAGTACCAATACAAAAGAAAGAGAGAAGAGAAAGAGAGAGAAAACAGAAAGGGAGAAACATAGGACCTCTCAGGCAACAAAATGCAGGCCCCTGGTAACCGCCGTATGGCTGCAACATTCAAACAAATGCTGCAAAACTCAACAACCACATTGCGAACCCCACAAACATCCAAATCAACAGCCAGTGTGATCGATAATGATGCACTGAAGTTCCTCATCGAGAGCACAAAAGTGGAAGGCATTCGAATGAAAGAAACATACACCAACCCACAAGGGCCGGAAGAAGAAATCGTTGTATGGAAATACCCGGAAGGGAAGGTGCATGAACTGGATGAACTATATGAAAAGCATGGGGTTGTTTTCAATTTCGCAAGAAAAGAGCTGACCTCATGCCGGCAGAAAAAAGGAAGTGGGTGATTGCAACTTTAAAGAACGAAGAAAGACTGAAGAAAGCCAACGAAGCCTTTTCCCTATAGAATATGGGACGAAAATCCATAATGGTGATGTTTAATCACGAAAAGCACGCACAAATCGCAGCTGACATGAAATCAAGGAATTGTAATGGGTCAATCTGCACAATAACAACATGGAAGAAGCAGACAAACTCCCGCCTGAATCCGACCTACACAGTTTCTTACAAACAGACACTGATGAGAGAGCAATTATGGGTCCAATTTGATAGGATACAACCAGGATTCCATGGTCTTATTGTCGACAGGCTGAAGCGACAGTATCCAACGAACAAAATCCTGAAATGGATTCTGCCAACACCAGATTTTCTAGCCCCCCACTGCAGCATGATGACTGCAATCCTTGAGGTGAAGACTGACGACCCACCAGTCTTTCCTCCGCAATGGAAGCTGGCTGTTCAAGACAGGAATCTGCTCATTGACGTCTCGACAAAATCTTCACCGATATGCTTCAGATGCAGGGAGAGAGGCCACCTCGACACCCACCCCAATTGCCCGAAATTCCCGAAACAGCAAAAAGAACGAAAACTCCACCCCAACATGCTGGTGGAAGTAGAGGAAGCGCTGGGTACGTGGTTCATTGTAGACCCCTCCTATGATGGATGGGTCTTCGATGACAAGCTGGACGAACCGGACTGGGTCTACTCGGACAAGGAACCATCAACAAAAAAGTCGTACATTTTCCCTCCAGCGGATAGTAGATGGCAGAAGAAAGCTACAGGAAAAGAAGCAGGGAACCCCACGAAGATCAATGCAATCCCCCTGAACGACTCTCAGGTCATCAGGGAGGAAAAGGCGAGGGAAGACCTGCTTTGGGATCTGGAGTTAGTAAGGGAGCAAGCTGAACTGGAATATGGCAAGGAACGAGAGAAAATTCACACAAAAATCCAAGAGATAATCAATCTCCGAAAGCAAGAGAACGGCCAAAATTTGATAAAGATGCAGATTGAAAACAAACGGTCACTAGAGAACAAACCTGACGTGAAGGAAGGGCGATCAGACCTGAAACGAAGAAAGGCAAATGACCCAGACACTAATTGGCTCCAACCAAGGACACAATAGTTAACGAACCATCAAAAGACTCGGAAGAAATTATGGACCAAGACAGTGACGGCAACAAAAGCTCATACGGATCGGCCCCTAACAACGACCAGACCCCCCCCCCCCAATAGGTCTCCTCAATGGCTGCAAGTGTACATTGAGAAGGCCAAGAGGGAAAGGGAACATTTGTTCAACATTCACACAGCTTGCCTAAGACACGTAGAGAGGACACATAAGCAAGGCGCATTTGCTGGAATCAGCGCATCAACAAACAAATATGACATACTCAAGAAAGAAGAAGAGTTTTCTGAATACACGACCTTCAAATATGTAGAGAAAAAGAGAGCGAGATAACTCGGTCCTCTGAACAAAGGCAAAGCAAGCAAGGACGCAGAAGAACCGCTCCAGGATCTGTGCCCAAGGAAATGGAAAACAATCAAGACAGGAAAAACATGACCCAAACCGAAACCAGACTAACAATCAGACACAACAGGGAGAAAAATCGGAACGCACTAAGCTTGAGAGAGAACTGGCGGTAGTTGAAGCCCAAGCGGAAAAGCTAATAAAACTCAATGCAGCCTATGAGCCAGAATGTACATCCCTCCGACACATTGCTGAAGGCAAAGCCCCGCATGTCTTGTATTCACCAAAGTCAGCCAGGCTGAGAATGAGGGAATACGCTCACTGCTAGCAGCACAGTGTGTCGAAGAGATAAATGAATGGCAAGTTGCAACAAATGTCTCCTTTGCAATCCCGTACTTTGAGGAAGGCCAAAACATTGTCTCAACAATTCAGGGAAAAAATACTGACGCCGTCCCGCTGGGTGTGTATGAGATAGAAGAGATGGAGGATGATGTTCAGAAACAGGGGACAGATTCACAGCAAGAGGACCAACAGGGAACTCCAACCGCTTCAGCAGAGAGCAAAACCGGCTTATTTTACCCTATTGATTGCAAAAATGCCAGAAAAAACGAGGCTCAAAGGAGGAATGATGTAGCGACCATGGAGCACAAAGACCGCTATTTCGTACAGCGTACTCTCAGGCCTAGGAATCCCGGCTGAGCTATCAACCGCTTCACTGGCAGAAGTACTAAGAGCAGGCACGCTAAATGGAGATGCAGATCTGGACACCAAGGTGTATGCAATAAATGTAGACGACTTCGACAGGGATGACTGCCCGAAAGAGGATATGGACGACTGTCTTGGTGATGATGACAAAGACCATGACCAGATAACTTCCCTTCAGGTTGACAACAGTGATAATGTGGGCGAATACAAAATGGACAACTTGCCGGCCTGAGACAAAACAGACCCCCCCGAGG
>BFEA01000374.1:311024-321215 GCA_003427395.1 Chara braunii
CTTCAACCGACACGTCCCCCCCCCCCCCCCCCCCGCCTCCCACATAAATGGACAGCGTTGATTACCCCAGAGTACCTACTACGTCCACAAGATGGCAAATTTTAGGAATCGTGCCAACCAACAAGGTCCCAAGATCGATTGGAGGACTCAAGGCATTACCATAAGGAGTTGGAACATCAACGGTCTGGAGAATACACTCACGACGGAAGGGAAATTAAATGACATTATCAAGGGCCTCAAATCGGAGAACAACAAGATAGCTGATATAATAATGTTGCAAGAAACACATCTTACAACCTCTGAAGATTACAAAAAACTACAACAGATATTTATGAGGAAAATGGGTGGGATCAACGATGCAGTCGTGGCATCAGATACTACAACAAGCACGAAAGGAACAACAATTCTAACTCCTAAGATGTCCAAACTATACTCGGTAGGGGCTGTCACCAACATAGAAGCAGATAATGAGAACGGAAGGTGGTGTCTCATGGACATGAAATGGAAGGAAGAAGAATTTAGGCTAATTAACATATATGCCCCTAACGACCCTAGCAGCAGATCAGCCTTCATCCACTTGTTAAGTGACCTAATCCCCCCTCTGTTAGATTGCTTTCTTGCTAGAGATTGGAATGCAACCCTAGACCCGACCATCGACTGGATCTCTAGATCGGCATCACTAAAGGCATCACAAGAGGCGACTCTGATCCAGAATTGATCTTGGACTACAATCTGGTAGACCCCTACCGAACCCTGCACCCATCGACCAAAGGCTTCTCCCTGGTCAAGAAAAATCATGCACAACATACATCCTTCTCTCGCATAGATTACTTTCTTGTATCATAACACCTCATGGGAACAGTCAAGGAGGCAGAGATCTTACCTCTCGCCCCCCACTCAAGTCTCAATTACAAGCCAGTTGAACTAGTCATCAGTTTTGACAACACATGAGGAAAGGAAGAAGCTTCCACAAACTAAACAATTCTCTACTGCTAAGCTCGAAATTTCAGGAAAATATCATCGAAGGCTGGCAAAATTTGAAGGGAGGATGCCTACTTGATCAAGACCGATGGGAATGGTTTCATGACAGCTACATCACGCTAGCGCAAACAACAACAAGAATTTCAAGGAAACTGGCAAATGACAGGAAGCAGAGAAAGCACATGCTTGAAACAACCCTCAAGATAGTCGAAAGTAAATTATTACTGACCCTTCCTCCCCCATGTATATGGAAGTATTCGAAAAATATCGGGAAAAACTGGCAATGTGGCATCAGTGGAAACTGACGGGCCTCCAAATCAGAGCTAAAATGACAGACCTAGAACTAAATGAACAAATGTTCAAACATTTTTTCACTAGAATAGAAGCCAATAATAGGGCCAACACAATTGAAGGTCTTAAAGAATAAATAGGCCAACATACAATCCGGTCAGACAGTGAGGGGATGTTAGAGGTTGCTAAAAGCTTCTACAAAGATCTCTATCAATCTAAGACACCGTCCTCAACTCCCACTCATGTCAGGCAAGCCAGAGCTAGGATGCTCCAATACGTAGGCAGAACACTCTCAGATGAACAGGAAGAAAAGTTAGATCGACCCTTAACGATGGAAGAGCTACTCTTTGCAGTTTGAAGCATGAATAACAACAAGACGCCGAGCGCAGACGGATTAACAACGGAATTCTGGTAAAAGTTATGGTCTCTGCTAGAAAAGAACCTTATGCAATTCTACAACGATTGCTGGGAAAAAGAAGGTATGGGAGAACCTCTAAGTACCAGCGTCGTTACACTCCTATACAAGAAAGGGGAGCGGGAAGACATCAGGAACTATAGACCGATCTCCTTACTAAAGCTTCCCTACAAAATTATGGTGAAAGCCCTAGCCTTCAGAATGTTAGAACTAACAGACAAATGCTTTCACATAGACCTGGCCGGGTTTATACCAGGAAGATACATTCTAGACAATGGTTGGGTTTATACCAGGAAGATACATTCTAGACAATGTTACGACTCTAAATGACGCCTCGAAGAAAATTACGAAAAAGAAATCAGTGCAGCGATTCTATTCTTCGACTTTGAAAAGGCCTACGATCAGGTAAACTGGACTTTTCTAGACGCAAGTATGGAAAAAATGGGTGTGGGCCCAAATTTTAGAAAGTGGGTAAGAATCTTATATAACGATGCATCTGGTTGTGTTCAGGTCGATGGACTTTTACCAGTAAGCGACCAGATTTCCAGACCTGTTAGACAGGGGGACCCACTGGCCCCACCCATCTTCCTCTTTGTCATGGAGGCGATAGCGTCCTTCTTACGCAAGGACCCATCTATCCAAAGACTTCCGGAAATGAAAATAGGATCCCCCCATCATATGACATTTCCCACAGTAATCATGTTCACTGACGACCTAACCGTATTAATACAAGCGAGCAGCATTGATTGCCCTCCAACGGAGGGGATTAACTGCCCATCACAGTCTAAGATCATATCCCTACTCTGAAACCCTCATCGTCTACGAACAAACCCTTGCTATGAGGAGTTGCAGCGCCATGAGGAGGAGAGGTATTCAGAGCAAAGGTTAGAAAGTCCAACATGTCTTGCCACGTGTCCAGCCTACAGTAAACATGAATGATCAACCTAACTGGCACTTAGGCACACTCCATTAGCCGATGAGCAGCTTAATCACCCTTCAACCGAGGGGGTGAACTGTCCTTCCCAATCAAAATCATAACCCCACTCTGACTCCTCATCATTTGCTAACAAGCCCTTGCACCGCCATGAGGAGGAGAGGCCTTCAGAGTAGGAGATTAGTAGATCAATTATAGTGAGTCCAGGGAAGCGGGATTCCACGTATACCCACTCTGCAACCCTCCCACCCGGATCCCACAGGAGGATCGCAACGCCATTTCGCCCACACGAACACCACCAAATACTCGTAAGCATGCACCACATCATCCCCTCCCCAAAAAACCTATCTCCCCCAAATATAGGAAGAGTCGTGGGAGAAGCCTGCCACACCCTACAATCGCCCCCATCCGGATCGATGTTGCAATTGTTGTCTTTATCGCCAGCAATATTGTCATCGTTGTTGACAACCTGAATGACTTGGGTGCATGCGTTATTGTTGTTGTCATCGTTACTGATGTTGTTGTTGTTGTTGTTGCCGTCGTCACTGATGTTGTTGTTGTTGTTATCATTGATATTGACGGCATCAACGAGAGCGACGTCGCCGAAATAACCATTATCATCACATTTATCAATACAATCGTTGTTGTCGTCGTTGTTGTTGTTGCTTTTGTTGCTGTTGTTGTTGTTGTTGTTGTTGTTGTTGTTGTTGTTGTTGTTGTTGTCGTTGTTATTGTTGTAATCGTCGGCGATATAGGTGAGATGCCATTGTCCCTGCTGTTGATGTTGCTGGCGTCATCGGCGACGGGGTTGATGTTGTAAGGGTCTTCCACGATGTTATCATCGTCGTCATAGCAGCGGTCCTCCAGTGTAGCACAAAGACCTTGCCACTCGTCAAGGTCCTTGTAGTACTTGCGCACCAAGCCATCCAGTCGTGGCCGATCTATAAGCGCACGCAGGCGGGGGAGCGGCCCCTCCTCCAGCCCCCATGTGGTCTCCAGTAAACACTGCCTCGCACTCCGGATCCACGAGATCGACGGTAATATCGTTTCAGCTGCCGCCGATCTCAGCTTGCCACCACCTGGCGTACACGCTCACTGCTCACTTGGACGATAGTAAGCCACTCCTCAACTCCCAGTTCACCCGAACGCACCATCGCCACCCAACACTCAATTCTCACTCCTTCGTGTTTTTCTCCCCACGTCACACACCCCTGCACACACCTAGCAACTCCCCTGATGATACTCACCTGTCGATGCTGAAGGCTCCGTAGTGAATGCCCCGAAATCGCTCCTCGTAGTTGTAATCATGCTTCGTGTAAACCCCTGCCATGTCACACACCGCAACTCACACTCCTAGTAACACCCCTTCCCCACCAGACACACCCCTCACAAACAGGCACTACGTTGCACGCCGCGTGGCATGCACATGATCCGGTGTGAAGGCCACGTCAGCTTCACTGACGCGTCGTGCAGAGAGCAGGCTGGGCCTTGCCAACCGGTCCCCCACAGGGTACCAGGGCGCTAGCGATTCTGCGACGCAGCTAACGCCTCTCTTTGCTAAGCTCGAGGCAAAGCAACACGTGGCGTGATAACATGACTTCGGACCGCCCACTTTTATATGTCAAGGGACGCTGGGCCCGGTTTCCAGCAGGTGTTGCTCCCCACCAATAGATGGAGCCTCCTCGAGCATGCGAGCGGTGTCTGCTCTTATCAGCACCCCTAGCATTTACTCGGGTTGTTTTCTCAAAAAAAAAAAAAAAAAAAAAAAAAAAAAAACACGAGCTTCTAACTCCTCCATGGCAGCACTAGTCAGAGCAATGGAAGCCTTCAGGCTAGCTTCAGAGATGAAGATAAATTGGAGAAACTTCGAGAAAGACAATAGGTTGGTGGCTATCTGGTGGCTATCTGAAAAACCAGTCCCCCAGCTTCAAGGCCATGAAGCTAACATGACATGGGAAATACCTGAGTCCCATACGAGATACTTGGGAATTCAAATAACGAAAGACGAACCGGCACCCCAGATGGCACATAACCTATTGACCGGCCAAATAAACATAATGGGAAAATGGAGCCAGCCCTTCACATCTTTACTGGGTCGGGCACTAACCATCTATATGTATATATTCTCAATGCGCTTCGATCTGAACCATACCCGACCAGACAATCAAAGAGCTAAACCGAAAAACTAGAGCTTATCTATGGTCGGGGGACCCTAACAGAGAGAACTACATACCAGAGATTGCATTGCACTACATCACAAGGCAACCGGCTTAGGGTGGCTTGGGGATAATAGACCCCAGACAGGAAACAACAGCCCTCCAAACCAAATGGATAGTCAAACTCCTGACCAGACATTCGCTGACATGGAACAAGCTGGCGCTTGACAGCAGCAGGGGCCTGGCGCCAACAACATCCCCCCCCAATATGGGCAATTCTGCGTGATGAATAAAGATTGGAGTACAAAAACAAGTAGGAGGAGGTGGAGGAGAGGAGGAATTCCGGGACAAGAACAAGGATCGCTGCCCTGCTGGACAGCCCTGCTACGAATCTGGAGGAAAATTGTGCCAGGAAAGATAAACAGACCCAGATCAAAGGAAGAAGTACTGAGACAACCACTCTTTGGAAACCCATGGGTGAAAGACGAAGGGAACCACCCCTGGACACTGTCCCAGACGGGAAATAAATGGCTAACGTGGATCAAAAATGGGATTTGGAGAGTGAGAGATATATGGAATGAGGAAAGGAGAGACTGATCGGACGGAGATGAACTTAAAACTCTATCACCACAGAGATGAAAACCTACAGACGATTGTATGGAGCATCCCGGATAGCTGGAAAGATCTACTCAATGAGCACTTCACCTGGAAATCAGGGGAATGGGGAATCCTAATCCAGGAGAACACCCCAACGACAGTACCAATTTTCCCATCGACAATCAAGAATGGGGTCGATATCCATCTTCACATCCTTCCCTATCCAGTGGACAAAACCAGATGAACCCATCATCAACAACACCGACCCACAAACAGCAACGCTCCAGGGTTTTATACTTCGCAAGGTGAGAGTACTACGAATCTGGCCAAAACAGATCTTCCAAATTGGAGTATCGGTCCAGGATCTAGAATTCGACCCGCATGAATGGGCTTGGCAGCCACAAAGGGACAAGACCAGCAAATCACCAATTCCAATTTCGGAATATACGGTCAAACTCGGCTACAGGATGTTATTGAAGACGAAGGACCCGGAACCAGCAATCAAGGAACGATGGCAAGAGTTCACTGAATCAGAACTTATATCTAAGATCCCATGGAAAAAAAAATAAAACCATAAAACCAATCAAAATCAGAAGCATGCAGTGGCTTACAGCATATGCTGCCCTGCCGGTCAATCAGTGGTTGCACGCCAGAAGAAGCAGAAAAGATCAAAACTGCTCTGATATCCGAAGGGCCTGCTCAGATCAGGAACAAGAAGATATAATACACTGCTTAATTAAATGCGATGAAGCCGCAAAATATTGGGCGAGGGCATCTGACCTTTGGGATCGCCTTTTCATGTCTCCTCTCCCGAACACCCCCTTCAACTCCTCCTCTGGACTAACCTATCCCCTAACCTGAGCAAATCTGAAACGATATGGTTTGGAATGATACGCAAGGTCACACTATGGGCAATTTGGAAAGAGAGATGCAGCAGAACGCTGGAGGGATCCAAGAATCCACGGGAAAAAGTCTGGGCGGCCACCAAAGGTATGATCGAGGTGGAGATTCTATGCCAGTGGAAGAAGGTCAAAATCTGCGTGCAGAACAATTCGGAAACAAAACGGGAGGTGCTTGCGAAGTTCAAGCACAATTGGCTGGCAGGAGGCAAAGTCGCAGGTCTAAATGAGCTCAGTCCGAGGTGGAAAGACTGGCATTACTCAGACGTGGCAACAGGTCGAGAGGTTTCCAGTACACAAGATATACCGGCTACTATCTGGGTATAGCAGGGCAACCAGGGGAACAACGGCAGAAGACAGTAACAAGGCACACGCAGAAGGAGAATGGCAAGAGAGAGCAGAGATAGCACCGAGAGACCCATCACAAGAGACATTTGCGTGTGGATAGGATTGTGCGTCTCTCAAAGTCTTGAGCTTTAAGGATACCAGACAGCCAGGGTATACCCCAGCTGAGAGGACGTTGGGTTTAAAGGCAAGCTGACAGTTAATCCTTTACAAAGATGGAGCAATCAATGCTGTTCAGGGTTCCTTCGGCCAGACGGAAGGAACCGTGTGTATGTATGTTGTTGAACTATCATGACTTGCCGGTGGAAAAGGAACCGGACTGATGCTCCCCAGAATGGATATGGAGCCAGGACCATAAGGCCCTGTTTTTGCGGGAAAAAAAAAAGCCCACAGCCCTGGATGCCTCAAGTCATACATTCAAACTCAGGGCTCGGCAGGAATGCGCACTCGGACTGCGCCTGGCACATGCAAGACACATCAGAAACCTAAAGAAGGCAGTTCATTTTGAGGAACAAGTTGCCGCCTTCCCCACCTCTCCACCTTTTCAGGGTCTTACGGCACTTCAGTATGCAAATGGCCAAAAAGACAGCAACAAAGCTAAAAGAGAGGATTTGACGAAGGGTTTTGAACTGAGCATGGAGGAGGGAAAAGGAATGGAAGAAGAGTGTAAAATGCTCTCAGAAAAATAATTGAACTGCAAAACTTATTCCGTGGTTGTGATCAGGGTATTGACCCTTCATCGGTGGGACCAGGGTGGGCGTGGTGGTTGTCAAGGACGGCGGAAAGAGCGGGTGGTGGGGTTGGCTGGCAGGGTGGCCCAGTGCAAATGTGAATAATTGGTAAGATACGAGGGAGGGACAGGGGCAGACTTGTTGTGGCAATCCTGGATGCTGCAGGAGAGTTGGTGGAGAATGCATTTGCAACACTGGGGATGTTTGGGCATCTGGCTTGAAGAATGGGCAGGGTTTGATCAGTCCAAGTGTGTTCGCACCCCATTGACAAATGATGATGATGATGAGAATCTGTGAGACGTGATTCACTGTGTCAATTGTCTGTCATCGTCAACATCACCAATTTCATCGCACATGCGTCACCTGGTGGTTGGTTATGCAGAGGTCCACAGGTTTGTGAAAGGACCTTGAAGTAAGTTGCAATGCCAATGATGACTATTCCGCCTATCTCATTCGAGTGCGGTGGTCAACGTTCAATCGGCTACTGCAGAAGGTGGATCCCCATTCGCAAAAGCAAGTGACTGAATTCATAGCACCTTTGGCTCTCGAAAAACAACTCACATTCACGGTCAACAGGTAGGGGCACGTGATTCTCACAGCCACAGCACGTCGGCATATAAAATGGGCAAAACGAGCAGCCTTCATGTGGTAAAAGATGTGGTGGCAGCCATCCAGGGGTAGTACCCAAATGTCATGGGGTTTGCAGACTTCAAAGAGAGTCGCAAAGTGGAAAATTTTGCGGCCTTGCGGTTTCCAAATTGTTGGGGGTGCATTGACTGGATTGTGGGTGTTTTTGAATATAAAGGGATCAAATGGATCAGGCTTAATAGCCATTGCTTGGATTGTGGGTGTTTTTGAAGATGTTCAAGCAGCTGCCACATGAAGAAATGTGTACTACCAGTGCTTGGATTGTGGCTGTTTTTGGAGATAAGGGGATCAAATCAGTGCTGTAAACCAGGTAGGACTGGGGGGCCCTCCCCCAACCCGAACCAGACCGGTCCTACCGGCTTGTCGACCGGGCCGGTTCCCCCCTGGTTGGCCATTGCGCATCTTTCTTCTTCTTCTGCCCAGGGTGTTGTAGAGGCCAACGACTAGACTCACGGTGATCGCTGGCAGCGGCAGCCGGTGGTCCTGACAGGATAGACCACCTTCCCCACATTAATACTCCCAGCGCACCCCCTACCCCTACTATCCTACCTCAGTGTGACCAGCACTCAGGACCATCACCCAACCAGTGTCGAGGGCAACTTGGACCAGACAGTAGTGACAAGCACCAAGGGGCCATAGCGCATGCAATTTGGGGTGCCTTACAGTTTTTTCTTTTGGGCCAGGAGGCCTCCACGCAGGCCGTGGAGGTCTCCTGACTCTAAAAAAAATCAGACTGGGTCCTGTAGGCCCGCCAAAAAGGCTTGAAAAGGGCGGCCTATCTGGACCGCTGATCTCCAGAGATCAGCAGCCCAGATAGGCCAGCCTTTTCAAAGTTTTTGGGTGGGAAGTACCGTCCCTGCCCTGCCACTAACACCCCCACCCCCCTTTTCGATGTTCTTGGGTGGAAGGTCAACGTTTGCAGAAAGCCAGGTACGTTGTTGTCAACATCTGCTGAAGCCCGTGCTTGCTGAAMCCCCACMCCCCCCGCCAATCCCCCCAAATGAAACTTCTCTGTTCAAACTTTTCTTTGCGCATTCGGGGAGATCTCAGCGCATGCAGTTCAACCTTGTTTTCAAAAAATAAAAAATAAAAAAAATTGACCCACTTTTAGGCCCAACCAGAATTCCGGTTGGACAACCGAGGGTCCAACCGGCTAGTTGCCGGCACAGCCCGGGATCAAATGGATCAGGTGTAATATCCCATAAAAACTCGTCACATTTGGGAATCCCATGGGGAAGCAGGTTGGAAATCAACATGGTTAAAAATGCTAATCCAATTGCAAGGAATATGAGTGAGAACGATATACAGAAAACCAAGTTGCGACATCACACAGATGTCCAAGTAGTCATGTACCAAGCAGAGAGCATAAATGCGCCAAGATTCCATCCACATAAGAGCATTACAATGAACTCATCAGCCAATGTTCAAGCCTTCAGGCCACACCAATGCAGTATCCAATGCCACTCCTATTGTCTGGCGCCCAGCGCCCTTCCTACACCTACCTAGCCTATCCTACTACAGCCGCATTCACGCAACAGGCTCACTTCCACTTTAAAGACCAATGTGCATGACGTCAACACCATAGCCGACCTCCCTCATGTACCAGGTACGTATCTCGTCTCCCCTCATCACCCCCTGACCACCCACACTTATGCGCCTCCTCCCAAAGAGTCAAAGACCCCACCATCGCCAATCACCAGCACACACGCCCTGCAGCCCGGCTATGGCTGCAGGCGCCCCGCTGCCCTGCAGTGCCCGTATGCGCCCCAGCCCGCTAGCGCAGCACGCAGCTACTCGCGCAGCAACGCAGCAGCGTGACCGCAATGCCTGCATGGGCCAGAATGCCAGACCCTGGCTGCCTCTCTCCCTATATGGAAGTGGCAGCCTCTGTTTGGCTGCATGTGGGCCTGGCTGAGAAGCTTCCAGTACCTTCCGGTCTAGCCCCGGTGCCTGCGCCCAGGCCCAGCTCTGCAGGTGAGGGTTTGGGCCCTGTACAGTTGGGCACTCCCCGCTTTTCCAGACTTCAGCCGTTTGCTGCATCGGCACAGGGATTTTAATCACGTACGAGGGCTTCCGTCTGGAAAAGCGGCTTTCCGTCTCCCCGCCTTTCCGTCTCGACCTCTCCCCCCCTCTCCTTCCTTCCCCCGACATCGTCCCAACTCTCCCTCCCCCCTTTCCTTCCCCGAGCTCGTCG
>BFEA01000374.1:330555-349666 GCA_003427395.1 Chara braunii
AAAAAAAAGAGGTAAGGAAGGAAAAAAAAAAAAAAAGGCCCACAAGCAGTTATCGGGTAGCTGAAAATTCAGGAATGAAAATTATGAAGTGAGAGTTTTTGGCAGTCTGAAAATCATGAATGGTCCTGAAGTGGTGAATGGTCCGAAGACCCTGATAACCACCTGTTCAGGCAGACTGCATCCCGAAGTGGTGAAGGGTGTCCTGAAGTGGTCAAGTGAGAGTTCTGGGCAGTCTGAAAATCCTGAATGGTCCTGAAGTGGTGAAAGGTCCAAAGACCATGAAAACCACCCTTCACCACTTGAGGATGCAGCCTACCTAAACAGGTGGTTTTCAGGGTTTTCGGAGTTTTCACCACTTCAGGACCATTCAAGATTTTCGGACCTGAATGGTCCTGAAGTGGTGAAATGTCCGAAGACCCTGAAAACCACCTGTTTAGGCAGGCTGCATCCTGAAGTGGTGAAGGGTGTCCTGAAGTGGTGATGAAAAATACAATTGTTGTTAACCTATTCTCAAACGGCCGCGAATATGGTCGCGGTCGTGGAACGGATGCAGCCCCAGAAGCTTCTAGGGGCTGATGGGACTACACCTATTCAGTTGAACGTGCGGTCTTGAAATGGCTGAGTACAACCATTTCCAAAGGCACCTGGCCTGGGAAAATGGTCAGGTGATCCCGGGAACTGATGACCCTGGTTCGACTAGGGGGAAACCAAGGCACATAGCTCCTGGCCATTGATTTAGATCAAGGGCCAAAAGCCCTGACGAAATTTTGCTTGGCTGTAGGCAAGGCAACTGCCCACATGCCTTCGACCAGCTATAAAAGCCAGCTTGCAACCCAGCAGCCTCACACTTGTGACAGTGCTGCTGGGGCATCCTACTCGAGTAGATGCTGGTTGGCTGGCTGTTGGCGCAGTCAGGCGAAGTGCTGGAGGTCTGCAAAAGCACTTGGAGGAGGAGAGAGGCAGCCATAGCTAAAGGCTGGGAGCTTCTGGCCTCACCTTTGTGCTTGTCCTGCGGGCCTGTGGGGAAGTTGTAGTCGTGAGGCTGTGGCAGGCTTGGACCGTGCGACAAGGGGCCCACGACGGGGAGGTGCTGCTTGACGGCCTGCACGGTGATATTTGAGTAGGAAGGTTAAGCCGTAGTGTTTGTAGAAGAAGGTGCTGTGGAATTTTTGTGCGGCGCTGCGATATTTTTAGCGGCACTATATTTGAGAGCGTTTTGAGGGGAGGTGCTGCCGGAATTGCGTGGCGCGGTAGGTGGAGGTTTTTGCCGGCGGGTTTGAATYTGAGGCAGTTAATTTTTTTTCCATGGTACTCGGCGGTGTGGCTGCTAAAGTGCGGGCACTGCGGCATTGAGGCTGGTGGTGCTTTTGCGTTTGGACGAGCGCCGTGATCCAAGGTCTTTTGGGAGATCATCTAGTGGTGCGGCGACGACGTGGAAATACTTGGGGGCCATATTGGGACCGAGAGAGCTGGGAATTGAGACAGGGGCAAGTGTTGGTGAATACCCTGTGTTCAGACTTGGTAATTGGTGGAGGTTGGATTGGTGATTGAGGTGGCGCTATTCTAGGTGGGCAAGGTGCCGCTGGGACTGTAGTGGGACTACGTGGGACCTGAAAGTGAGAGCACCCTCCTCGAGGGCTATCGTGTTTCAGTCCTAGTGATTTGGAGCGTGTGTCGGTGGTGACGTCTAAAGGGGGACGCGGATTATCTTTTGTAAACGGCCACAACGTGAGCTACATAGCCGATCTTTTTAAAAAGAATACTTGGCTTTCTTGAGTGAGCCTTTTTCAACTTCACCCAAGGTCAGTTGTGACTCAACTTTCCTTACACACCTGTGCGAACCCACACCTTGCATAACCTTGCTTTGGATTCAGGGAAAAGGTACAGTAAAGTGTGTGATGTCATGCATGTGAAAGGGGCTGACTTTGGTTGGGGAATAAATGATTTTGGATTGTTTCTTTTTGTTGATTATGCAGGTGGGTAAACGGATGCATGTGAGAAGGAAATCGATACTATGCTTGTTCGAGGAATGATAGAAACGTTTATCTATTTTCAACCTTTTTATCTATCTTGTATATCAAAGGAGAATCATCTGAGAATGTCGTAAAAAAAAAGAGGGGAAATTGACGGGTGCCAGAAATAAGGAATTCGTGGAAGATGAAGATGGAGATAAGGAAATGATTTAATACTTTTCCCAAGTATCATCCCGCCCTATCCCGAATGACCATTTTCTTCCTGTACCGGTCCAAAAGAGTCTTACTTCCCTCTCGGGTTATTCTTCTTGATTCGTCTAAGTCAACCCTCAGTGTGGAGGCACAAAGAAAATGTCTGCACCTAAGGATTGAGACTTCTTCTCTCTAGGAAGCATCTCAGGTGGGGGTTCGTTGCTTTAGGAGTCGGCCCTGTTGTCGACCCAGAGTGGACCGTATCACAGGGGAATACTATGTTGTATCGTCGTGGAGCTGGCCCAACTTCTGAGACCTGAACAACATGTTCGGGCGAGGAGGGGTATTCCAGACCACTTCCTAGAGGGTAGGGTGTCTTATAGCTAAGGGGAGGCACTATTCTCATGCTTTCAAGTGAGGGGAAAACTGAATTTAGTACCATTTTGGGTGGCCGTCTTAGGCGCCACCATCGCATGGGGAACTAGTGCCAAAAGAAGTCTGGTTCATGTTCGGATAGTGTTAAAGGAGTGCAAGTAGGCACTACCTTCGTGGGAGGACCGTGATACAAGAATCACGGTCCGGGAAGGGTAAGAGAGTTGAGTACAAAAATTGATAGGTGTAAATTTATTTTAATGAAGTGTGAGGAACCCACCGCGGAATTATATTTTCTTGATAGAGCATGAACAACATATTGTGCGGTATGAATTTACGCCTCCTAATCCATCATGAGATTACAGAGACATGAATCTGTTATAATTCATTAAGCAAATACCGTCAGAGAAGACATTCCTGAGATTAGAGGAATGTTTCTCTATGTTGCACTATGGTTGAACGATCAGCAAGGGCCTTACAGTGTCCTTCATCATATAAGACGGGTACGTGCAAATAGATTTAATATTTTTCGCTTTGAACGCTTTGACGTCACCGCATTTCATGACGAGGCTTGCGAGATCTGGGAACGTCTCTTTTATCTGGCGGCTCTTTCGGGTGTGCAGATGACTTGCGGACGGCGGAATCTTACTCAGGCCAGATATCTGCTGGTTCACGACACTATGGATGAGAAATTGATTCGACGCGCAGAGCGACTGTTACCTGTTCAGGATGATGCACCCACACGTTGGGTTGGTTTTGTCGGATTGCTCAGAGGTGGGCAAGGATTTTTTCCTAATTCGCGTGCGGATGTTCGTGTCAACGTGGCCCGACTTCCGGAAGATTTTCATGGATGTACTTTGTATTTCCATCATGCGAGTAACCTCCAATGTCTTTCTCGGGTTATTGTAAGTGTTACAATTACCCTATCCGGAGAGCGCTACAGCATCATTCGGATTAGAGACACTTCGACTAGGCACCTTTTTCGAATGCGACATCCGTTTCGCGCCATAGTTTGGAGGCTAGCCTCACGGATGGCTTCCTTATATGGTACTCGGGTGGTTCGGGTCATGTGAGGTGGACGTATTACCACCTTGACTTTTGATGACAAGGAAATCGCACGAATCGACCAGATTGAGGCAGAGGTCCGTGAGGGTCAACAACTCTATATCAGCTAGATGCGCCTTGAGTAATATCTAGATGCCACGTTGAGTGTTTCTACGATAGAGTCGTGTTTACATGACTCTACAAGGGTAATAAATTAAAAAAAAAAAAAAAAAAAAGATCTTTCGTAAGTGGGACCAACTAGATGGATATTATCTGGATTGCCCCGATGACTGCACTATCATGCTTACGCATTGAGGTGTAATCACATGCACGAAAACGCATGCTAGAAGTAAGTTGGAGTTGATATAGGAGGTGTGGTCAAAACGAGAGTTCAAACTTCAGCCAGGAACCAAATCACTTGTTGATCTGCATGGTAGCAGTGGAATTTACTTGCAAAAGTTATTCATGGCAAGTTTCAGTAGGCTTGATTTTAGGATGAAATTTCCTAATGTTTTCTTCAAATGATAGTCTTCCGTCTTGGAAATGGCAATATAAAGGTTTCTTCTGTCATATGTGTTGAGAATAAATAACTCTGGCAAACCAGCTCATCAAGTCCAAGACTTGATCTTGCGTGATGTGATACAAGATATATGGATTTTATTGTTTTGTTTTCAAAACGGTTGTCAAGGGACTAGGATCGTATTTGAGGGTTTCACGCTTGGTTGAGACCGTCCTAGTCGACCAACGTACGCTTCGTACTTAGGAGATCAGCGCCTTAGGAACGGACGACGCTCGGGTCCACTCGACGTTAACCAAGTGTTTCCTATACTGTAGCGAGACGAGCAAACGCCCTCGGTTGATCTACCTCTGCGATTGCATTGTGGGTCGGTAGCTCGGTAGGGATACGCCCCGAAGGGTGGTGACTACCCCTCATGGAAGGAAAGCTTATGCCCCGCAGAAGCCTATCCTGTCGTAGGGGACCGTGGGAAGTATAGCTGGCGCACCCGGCTAGAGCGGCGAAGGAGCAATGCAATCGCGTCCGTCTCGACGGTTCGCGGGATACTTTGCAAGTTCCCGAGTTGTCTCTATTTTAATTTTTTTTTACTTCTGAGTGACATGGCCGGGAGGGTTCTCGCCTTTTGCAAAAAGGCGGGAGCCAATGTGCTCGACAACGGTCTCACCACACGTCTTGATTCAAAGCCGCTTTAACCAAAGCTGCGATCTTGTTCGGGTTATGGGGTTTCCCCTGACTCCTTTGTTGACTGCCCTCGTCACGGCCACTTGCCTTAACTTTTACCAAGACAGAGAGGTTGCTACCCTCAGCACTATCCTCGCCATCAAAATCTGAACCGTCCACTAAGTCAGAATAGTCATCGATCTCGGTTTGAGTGCCATCGGCCTCAACCATCATCAATGGGCTTCCTTTTTTTTTTCACTCTTGTCGAATCTTCTTCTTCCTTCCGCCCGTAGGGAGTTGTTGAACACCTCCTAGCGTGGCCTCTAAATCTAGAGCCTTCTTGCTAAAGGTTCCAAACGTGTGATAATTGAGGTGAGCCTCGCTGGCTAACAAGTTATTGACGTTTGTGGGAAGACATCTCAAGAACATGGTCATTAAGACCTGCGGTTCGTAGCATACCCCGGGAACGACAATCAGGCGCTCAACGGCCAAGGTGAGTTCACGCACAGTCTTGTACTTTTTAGTATCAAGTCGGGTCAACCCACCAGTGGCAATCTGTGCTTACTGTGAGTTGTGCCAACGCGCTTCCACCAAGTCCAGGAAACTTTCCAATGTATGGATCTTTGCCCAATCGGTCATCGTCTGCCAAACCCTTTTCAAGCTAGCAATCCATCTAGCCATCTTGTTGCCGATCCCTCAAGATATGAGGCAGCAGTTATCACTTCCTCCTCTACTACAGTCCTATTTGCCCGTACACACATTGACACCATTCTCAACCAAGTGTCCAGAGCCTCATCCTTCTTATCACCTGAGAAGGTTGAAGGTGATTTCAAAGGGGTCTTGGGGTACCAAGGTTGCTGCTGTCCCGCTGGTGGGACGGGTGGCGGCTGTGGTGTAGCTCCAGTCACTAGACCAGAAGATAAAGAAGCAACAGTTTGTGTTGCTGCTGCTGAAGAACCGCCTGGTAGTGTGCCAGTTTGAGGCGGATACGGGTCTGTCGTCGTCGGCAACGGCAGCGATGGCAAAACTGCTGGCCTGAAACCGGGCCTGTGCATGGCATCCAGTATTTGGTCGAGGGTATCCTAGATAGCATCCAGTTTGCTGTCCATGTAAGCATGCATGGACAATATGCTTGCCTTGATGATCTTCATATTATCGTCAAACTCTGAGTCATCTAATCCCTCTAATGCAGCTTTGTCTGCCGCCATGCCCTCAAGTCTGACGCTTCTATTCCTAATTTCATCTTCCCTTACAGTAGCCTCCTTGAGTTCCTTGTCTAACCTTAAGCGGATCAACTCCACTTGCTGGAGTTCTATCTGTTCCCTAGTGTGTGGAGGCAGCGAGCTGAACTGCGAGCCTGCCATCCGACTGGTACCAGCTCCGGACGTACTGGAGATGGACTGCGCGTTGGTCGAGTTGACCGACATCCCAAGCGACTGACCAGACGAGGTTGCTGCAGATGTTGCTGCAGAGGTAGCCATTGCTACTGCGCTAGCTGCTGCTGTTGCTAACGTCCTTTCTACAGTTGTTGCTGCTTCCCTTGCAGTCTCAAGAGTACGGGCCCTTGATTCGTCCCTGATTCGTCTTTTGTCTCTCGGTAACAGGACCTGGAACTCTACAGGTATCCTACGTGTATCACGCTGTGTTTGCCTTCTGTCGTCAGCTGTACCTTCACCACCTTCTTATCCACTCATCGGCTAGGCAGATGCTGTCTGCACTAGTGTTCTCTCCGGAACCTACCGCAACATGCGTCTAACCGGTTTAAAAATAAATAATAAAATAATATCCGGCAAGTCACCCGAGCTACCATTCAAGCAGTATCAATAACATTTACACAAGTTGTGCAAATAATCTAGATTTGCCTTGATTAGTTCACTTACAAAAGCTTTGAAAAGAACTGACTATGGTAGAACATTACAGTCCTAGTCTAGGTTGTTTGTGAGGTGTTAGCAGTCGGTCAACCAACTAATCAAAATAAAAATAAACTATGTGAGCACATGTATGCACAATGGGTATGGTTGTGATGTACAGTTTGAGCATCAATTAGAACCTTCCCTCCCTTGTATCCAACGTGCCTGTAGGCATCATCAAGCAGCGGTGTCTAAGGTGTGCATTAACGGCCCACCCCTGTGCCCAAGGAATATGCTTATGACCAGAACTGCCCTTTATTTATCCTCGCGTGCAACGAGCCTTACATCTGACTGATCTGGCTGATCAAGAGCCATTTTAAGGACAGCCCCAAATGTCCTCAGGAATTATTTAACGTCGCAATCAGGACGGCGGTCATAGCCAGTGGACAGTTCATAACCCCGCCAGAAATATTTATAGATGGTCTGGTAAGCGTCTACATAGGACTGGTCAGTCCGCACACCCCTTCTATCAGCGCAGCAAAGAGCCTTCAAAGGACAAAGCAGCATGGCCTGCGTGTACTACTTCCATGGGTTGGCATGGTGATCGTGACCCGTGCTTCGACCAGGGCCCTTCAGAGGCACCGCCCTCTCTTTCCAGATGCGCCACCGGGAAGAATGTCATCTCTCAAGGTAGAGCGCTCATGACTCCTTACACAAAAGAGAGGACACTCAAGGTTGGACTCACTTCCTCACGGTAAGAAGAGATTGAGAGGGAAGATAAGGTAAGGGAACAACGTACCTGGAGATAGCTGCCCCCAATCATAGATTTCTCACCAATTGAGCCGAATGTGCATTTTGATGACCAGTCGTAGCCTCGGTACCATCCACAACGAAATGCAGTGCCACCTCAGCCAAATGCCACATCAGCATGCTCTCATCATCATACATACCCCCGCTGTTGCCACAGCTCCCACGCTGTCACCACAGCCTTCATAGGTGCCGCATTAACAAGCCAGCGCCAAAGTATCCTTACTGCACAGAAGCATCGTCAGCCCACCAAGTAACAATGTCGCCAGCACCAGGTAATGGCGATCACGAACCAACTCTGATACCAAATTGCAAGGAATATGAGTGAGAACGATATACAGAAAGCCAAGTTGAGAAATCACACAGATGTCCAAGTAGTCATGTACCAAGCAGAGAGCATAAATGCGCCAAGATTCCATCCACATAAGAGCGTTACAATAACTCATGAGCCAGTGTTCAAGCCCTCAGGCCACACCAACGCAGTATCCAATGTCGCTCCTACTGTATGGCGCCCAGTGCCCTTCTTACTCCTACCTAGCCTATCCTACTACAGCTGCATTCACGCAACGCTCACTTCGACTTTGAAGACCAATGTACATGACGTCAACACCAAAACCGACCTCCCTCATGTACCAGGTACATATCTTGTCTCCCCTCATCACCCCCTGACCACCCACACTTATTCGCCACCTCCCGAAGACCCCCCCATCGCCAATCACCAGCACACGCGCCCTGCAACCCGGCTATGGTTGCAGGCGCCCCGCTGCCCTGCAGCGCCCCAGTCACCACCAAGCGCCTGTATGCGCCCCAGCCCGCTAGCGCAGCAACGCAGCAGCGTGACCGCAATGCCTGCGTGGGCCAGAATGCCAGACCCTGGCTGCCTCTCTCCCTATATGGAAGTGGCAGCCTCTGTTTGGCTGCGTGTGGGCCTGGCTGAGAAGCTTCCGGTACCTTCTGGTCTGGCCCCGGTGCCTGCGCCCAGGCCCAGCTCTGCAGTTGAGGCCCTGGGCCCTGTACAGTTGGGCACTCCCCACTTTTCCAGACTTCAGCCGTTTGCTGCATCTGCACAGGCTCCGGGCAACGTACGCCGACAATGCTGCTTTCTCGTAGGCCCTTGGCCACTTCGTGATGTATCTGTCATTGTGTGTGCCCAGCCACAACTACCTGGCGCATACAGGTTTCCTAAGGTGAGCAGGGAGGCTCACGTTTCCACGTAACCAACTGGCGTGCGGCAACTGCCTGAGGTACCCACATATGGAAAATGTCCAATTTTGGCCTCTTGTGAATATTCAGGCCCGCCTTCACTTAGGGCGGCACGAGGCATGCTGAGGGCCTCTGCCCAGAACATATGCATGACTGATAAGGGGCCCGCGAGGGCTCATTCCTCGCACAATTGACAAATTCTCAACTAAAAAACATCTTTTTCCTCGTTACAGTCGTTACTAGTTGTTAGCGATGTTGTGTTGCGTCGAAGAAGAGGTATCACTATGGGTGGCAGAGCGAGTCCACCGCTCGTGTGTGTCATGTGCATGTTCTCAGAGTACAAGTTCGTTGTCAACCTCGGTGCCGATCCTCGTTTCATAACTGGAAAGCGGTACATTGATCCATACCACCGGTCACCGCTCACGGGGTCTGTGAACAGCGACCGGTCACCAGTCACGGAAAACGTGACCGGTTGTAGTTCACATAGTTCACGAATAGTGGGGAAGTTTTTTTTTTTGTTTTGTTTTGTTTTGCCTGGGGGGGGGTTGCTTTTGTTTTTCTAGTTGTGTAGGTGTTGTCGATGGGCACCCCCCGAATTTTCTATTTTATATTTTTGACGTTGGAAACCTTTTTTAATGTTTTTAAAGAAAAATGATAAAAATTGTGTTGTTTATTTAAAAAGAAATCCAACAAATTTGCAATAACTTAGCTCAAATCATGCATCAGTCGCGGCCGTGGGCTGCTACTGTGGTCAAAGAGGCCGAAACAGGGGTTCTAGGCCACACCCGAGTCATGCAACAACGCACGAGAAGGTCTGCTGCTGTGGGGACCCGAAACAAGGCCTGCAAACTGGCCTTCAGTGGCCCAACGTGCGACAGTTGACCGAAAAAAGTCAACAGTCCACAGCAGCTCGGAAATTTAGATTCGCGAGTCAAAGTCAACATGGACCCGGTCCAGGCCGTCGATCAGACACACACCTTTGGCTGTTTGCAGGTATCCGCAAGGGATCAGGACCAGGTGGAAATCTGCAACTGTAAGGGATCCAAGCCCTTGGCTGCAAAGTAATCTCGACCGTCGTATCCGAGAGGTCAGAGGCTGGTCAACCTCGAGTCAACACTATAAGTTAACCCAGCCCCTGTTGACCGACGTTCAGTCTTGCACTTGCTGCTTGACGCTGGCTGAATGCTAGCTCTACGCTGGCTGGATGCTAGCTCTATGCTGGCATAATGCTGACTCGTCGCTGGCTCTGCGCTGGCTTTACATTGGTCAAACGATGCAAGACTGCTCTCCGATTGCTTGATGTTGGCGCCCTCTCTGTCCTTGGCGCCAGCTGGATCAGAGACCATGCTGACGTGGCATTGGCCACACTGTCTATGAGATTGATGAGATACAGGTGAGGAGGGTGGTCAAGGCTGTGAGATTGTGGGAAGCTTACTTGTCTACGATCGACCGATGATGCACATTGTTGCTCGTCTTCGTTTGTTGTTTGCGCTGGCAAGCGCTATGATGAGACCTTCTCTTTGTCAGATTGTGTCAGAGGGGACTGTCTGCTGATGTGAGGAAGGTAGAAGGAGAAGGGGGTTCTGAGGGAGACCTATCCGCTTACTTTCTCTTCCACCTTCTAAGTCTCTTCTCCCTCCTCTCACCTTCTTCTCTGGTGGCAAGAGATTGAGCTACTTGATTACTTGTACGATTTTTGAAGACATTGTATATGCGCCGAGACATTCTGTATTTTGACATTGACGAGCTTCTCTCCTGACTGGGTTCATTGCAATTTGGTATCGGAGCGATATCCTCCATCTGTCGCTACCTGCTGATTACTGCAGATTTCACGCGGCGGTATTGTATTTGCGCGCTCACACGCCTTGGAATATTGTGCGGGCACGTTGTTATGGATTGGCGGTTCCTACTGCTTATGTGGCAACGAAGAATCTCCATTCGCAACGCCCCGTTGGCCATTGATGCTGACGTGGCACCACTCTTGATGTTGTGTCATTTTGGCTTGCTTGGAGAATGACACGTGGCTGATCTGATCTATGCTGCCATCTGCTAAAGACTGGTGGAAACAGTTGCATTTATGGGTCTGATGGGCGGTACAGCACTGGATTATGTTGTAGTGCCACGCACCAGAACTTGTGCTTGCTCATACGGACATTTGCACGAGGACAGCGATAAGAAATTCAGCTAACACATTGTTGATTGTTGTGTGCTGATATGTTGTTGATACTCACTTGTCGTGGGTTGTCTTTTGGATGTTGCAAACTCACCATTGTGTTGTCGTCTTGATCACATTGGTCGTGGTTGCGGAACCTATGCACATACTATAGAAAAACATCACGAGAAGAGTAATCAGCAGAATTAGATATAGAAAAATCTAGATTTTGTTCCCATTGAAATTTAATTATTTTTATTTCTTATTTCTTGTCGCAGGAAATTGCATTCTGATTAAGTGTGGCCGTGGAATTTATTACTGTCGAAAGTTTATTGTGCGGCAAACACATGCTGGGAAAAATGACTTACCTCTGGGATTGCTTGCGTGCATCCATCCTTACTCGACTTCTTCCTCTCTTCTTCTTCCCTATCTCGATCACCTTCTTCTTGACGAGGAAGGTGGTGAAATGCGAACCCGTGGCCAAGTGGAAGGAAGACGGCAGCAAATGTTGGCCCGTTTTCACCAACTGGTTACTGAATTGCATGACGCTGGGCCAGAAGTTTAGCGACATGTTCGCAGCCAGTTCGATCTGTGTGCAGCAGAAGACGAACTTCCAAGGGCTGAAACTGTCGTTCAAATGCTGGAAACCAGCGGGAGAGGACAAATGGCCCTCAATCAATTCGTCGCTGGGCAGTTCGCGAGGATAGTTGGTGATGTAGTCAAAAAAGAAGAAAAAGGAGAAGGAAGTGAGACGAAGGAAGAACCTCAACTGACAAATGAAATAATGGATGACACGATCAGATAGTTGCAAGTTGCGTTAGACGTATACCAGAGGCAGAAAAGAGAACAGGAACAACAGGCAAGGAAGGTGGAAGAAATTGAGCACAAATTCCATATTGAGGGATCAGAAACCGATCTGGCGTCTGTTTTGCAGAATGTGATGACCTGCCTAGCACACCTAGAGATAAAGATTGACCACGTCACCATAGAATTGCAAACGGTGACAAGACTAGTGAAAGGGAAGAACAAGGTTGTGCATGAAGAGGAGGTCAAGGAAGAGAAATAAGAAAAGGAGCCTCAGGAGAAACATATGAAAGTCGCCATGAAACTCATGTTGAGAAAGAACCGGACCCACCAAGAAGGAAACCCCAAAGAAATAAGAAGGGGAAAGACCGAAAAGAAGAAAAAAAAATGAAAATGAAGTTGCTTTTCACCTATAACGGTAAAAGAGGAGAGCATTTATTATTGTGGATTGCCAAGATCCAGATCTATTGGGGAACCACTCCGCCTCTTGTTTGGGAGAAGTGGCAAAGGAGTGGGTATTGTCTAAGGTTAATATCGTTGGCTTTGAAGAAATCGATGAGTGGGCGAAAACCACGACCTTGCGGGAGTTTCTCCAGAAAATCAAGGAAAGATTCCTCGACAAGACGACAGTCGACAAGGCCTTTGATGAACTCACCACGATTAGCCAAAAGCGTTGGTCCATTGTCGATGCTCTATCTTGTAAAGTTGATCGTCTCTTGCAGGTACTTGGACTGAATCTACAGGACAACCAGGTTCTGTATATCTACTCGCTCGCACTGTCTGAGCCCATACGTGGACAACTTGTAGCAGAAGCAAAGTCAGGGGAAGTACAACTACCGACAATTCCGCTATCTTACTCTCCAGAGGGAGCATATGACTGTGCAGGTAAAGGGAACCTACGCTAACGTTGTGGAGCTGGACCTACAGGTGGGTATGGGAATGGGAAAAGAGTCATGTGGCAGCAGAAACACCTGGACCACACTCTTGTCGTCTTTAGCGACGAGAGTTTTTTGCCCCTCGAAGAGGCAGGGGGCGAAGCAAGTGGTGGCGAAGAGTTTGGAAAGGGTGACGTCACCGCCATGGTGGCCAACAAGGATGGCACCAATCGAAATGGACGATATAGGAAGAGGAGGCCGCACTCCTTCTCGGAGCATCCTGGCATTGCGTCTGGTCGGCCATGGGAAAAGATGGGCCTTACCCAGACAGAATGGCAGGAGCGCATGGATAACAGGCAGTGCCTGAAGCTCGACATTGCGGGACACATAATTGGATGGTGTCCCCTTATCCGTAACCCAAAAGGGAGCAGCCAGTAGTAGTAGCATTTGCTCCTACTGAGTTGGAAGGTTTAGTAAAAGGTAAGGCGCCTACAACCCCTTTCAACCCCCAACTCGCAAGGCAGAGGATGGCTCTCCTTCGGCCCGTCACCTAAAATACCCTGAGCAAGTTGTGTGTTCTATCTCACTAGGTGATACCCTTGATGAACTTGGATGTGAATTGATAGCTTTACGAAGTTCATGGGCAAAAAAAGCTAAGTCTAAGGGTGAATTGATGATTGCTGACGTAGAAATTGCGCGCACCCGAGTAGGTACATTGCTAGATCCAGGTTCAACGCGGTCCTATATCTCAGAAAAGGCAATTCGTAAGTAGCATCTAGGAATGAGAGTGCAAGGTCTCCGAAGACCTATCACGTCTATTCTTGGTGATAAGAGCACGATCGCTGTCTCTCAATTTGTTGATAGTGTGAAATGTTATGGAAAAAAAATATTGCATGAAGTAACCTTCCTCATAGAAAATAATCTGCCTTTTGATAAGATTTTGAGAATGGATTAGCACGAGGAGACCAACCCAGAAGTCAAGTTCAAAGACAAGATTGTCAAACTGAAGGATGAAAAATCCAAAATGGAATCGATTAAATTGTTTCACAAGCCCGGTTTTGACTCATCATTGTTTTTCTGTTGTATGAGTCTACCTGCCTTTTGAAGTATGGTAACGAAAAAAAAGTTGGCACATGATGTAATGATGGCACTCGTCAAACGAGTAGGTGAATGTTCTTCGTCCTATCCACCTTCTATTGACAAACTACTCGAGGAATATAAGGACTTGCAAACTGAACCAATGAAAGTAACTGATCGTGCTATAAAACACACAATTGAAATCATTCCCGGAAGTAAGATTCCCAGAGGACCGATCTATCGAATATCCCTGAGGGAATTAAAAAAATTGAAAAAGCAACTGCAAGAACTTACAGATAAAGGATGGATTCGACCGAGTTCCTCTCTCTACAATGTCCTTGTCTTATTCGTATCTAAAAAGGAAGGTAAACTTACACTGTGTATCGACTATTGAGGACTGAACTCCGTAACAATCACGAATGCGGAACCACGATCTTCTCGACCAACTGCAGGGTTGAAGTCAGGATACCACCAGATCGAGGTGGCACCTGAAGATCAACACAATACGACGTTCAGAACAAGGTACGGGCAATTCGAGTTTGTTATCATGCCTTTTGTATTGACTAACACCCCCCCAACCTCTCAGAGATCAATGAACAAACTTAGGTCGTGGCTAGATCAATTCGTTGTGGTGTATCTCGGCGACATCCTCGTCTACAATAAGACGTTGATAGACCATGAGAAACACCTACGAATGGTTCGAGGAAAGCTACGAGAAGGTAACTACAAGCTAAATCCTAAGAAGTCAGAATTTGCTAAGTCTGAGGTACTTTATCTTGGACACATAGTAAATGAAGAGGGGCTAAGGCCCGAAGAAAAGAAGATCACCACAATCAGAGATTGACCCAGACCTAAGACTGTCACTGAGTTGCGATCTTTCTTAGGACTTGCTAGCTATCGTGAGGAACTTCTCCCTTATAGCTGCACCCATGAGAAGATTGCTGAAAAAAGAAAAACCTTGGTTATGGGACAAAGATTGCGAGTCTGCGTTCAAGAAGCCAAGACAGACGCTAACTCACTACCCTGTCTTAAAAATCGTTGATCCATCACTTCCCTTCATTGTCACAACTGATGCTAGTCGGTTTGGGATTGGGGCTATGCTACAGGAGGATGATGGGAAAGGTTATAGACCTATTAAGTTTATGTCTAAACACCTTCTATCCGAAAAGGTAGCTAGCTCCACCTACGAAAGGGAATTGTATGCCTTAGTAGAAGCACTGAACACTTGGAAACACTACTTGCTTGGACGACACTTCACGGTTCGTGCAGATCACTTAGGATCAAGACTCAACCTCGACTCTCCGACAGGTCTGCATTCATTGACACATTTGATTTTGAGTTGAAAACCATAAAAGGAAAATTTTATGCTGTTGTTGATGCTTTGTCCAGGCGATCTGATTTTTTTTGTATGATTGTTACCTACCTTCACATTGGGAACGAGTTAAAGGACTGAATTCGTAAAGGGTATGTTGGAGATCCAATTTGGAACCCTATCATCCAAACCCTTTAGAAGAATCCTGAACTCTTCCTTGAACACTGAATGGCTGATGGCTTACTCTTCTTCCTTGATCAAACCGGAAAAAAAAATTGCATACCTCACAAAGAAGATATTAAAAGCATGATTATCGGAGAATGTTATGATATTGAGGGTCACTTTGCCAAAGGAACAAGTCCTCTCATGAGAATCCATTGGGATTACTACGACCACTACCTATATCGAGTGAACCAGGTGAGTCCATCTCAATTGCCTTCATGAGTCTCACCAAAAGTCGAAATGGGAATAGTCAGGTGATGGTCATTGTCGACAGATTCTACAAATATGCAATGTTAATTCCTTTACCGTCATAGGCTAGAACAAAACTCGCCATCCAGAAGTTCCAGATGCGATGGGTTTCCGAGTATGGATTTTCGAAAACCATCGTTTCTGATAAGGATGTACGGTTCATTGGTCTACATTGACAAAAGCTAACAGAAGCTTATGACACAAGACTAACCATGTTACTCGATAAAATGGGCGGGCGAAAGTGATGATTGAGGGTTCTAAGGCCGGGTGAGTCCGCTGGGGAGGTTAGTTTTGAGGATGGGTTAGTAGGATGGGAGCTAAAAGAGAAAGATAGTGCGCAGAGGCAGGGGAAGGAGAGATATGGCGGACATCGGAAGATGGATATTACGCTCGGCTCTCAGTGGAATCGAGCTGGAAAGATGGCTAGCTTGAGGTTCATGGTCACGGCGAGTACGATGGCATCGACGGATTTAGCCTCGAAGGCATAGGTTTGATAGTGCAACGACATTGAGCTGTGTAAAGGAGAAGGGGGCTATAGAAAGCGGAATGAACCTACCCGCGTCCTAGCGGAGGATTCATTTCGACTTTTGTTTATCGAACTGATGGCAAGAACCTCTCTCTATCTCCCTGCGTGCACGACTAGACTGCAGTGTATACGTCTGTGTCCTAACAGAAGTTTCAGTCAAAATTGTTGATCTTATCGGCGGAACGAGCGTGAGGCCAGCCACGAGAACAGAGACTTACCTGTTGGTTGGTGTGTCTGAGTGCGAAGGGAGGCATCGAGACAGTGATATAAAGTTCCATGTTCTGGCGGAAGAACCACTCCGATTTTTCTCATCCTATGGGTGGAAGACTGTCCCTCCGACGAACACGCACGTACACGAGCGTGGTGTTATGGGTCATGTGCTCATTGCTCGGTTCGTTGGCATTACGTAGTGCTTACGACTATGGTCAATAGCCGGCGTGCCAGGTATACCAAAGTACTGTAGCGTGCGATAGGCGTGGGTAACTACTACAGATATCGAGCGCATCAACGAGGGAGGCATGCACGTATGATGGTGAGGTACAGAGAACAAGGATGTAGGATAAAAAAGTTAGAGACAAGTCGGAAAGAGCGACAACGAAGGGCTGGGATGGTACGTATCTGGTTGAGCTCATCGGTAACCGGGGGAGCAAGTGAACTCGGGTATTGAGCCAGGCAATATATATAGCCAAATGCAACATCGAAGTGAGTGGGAGGTAGGCTAAAGAATCAGTTAGGACATTGTTGTGTTGGATTCAATCGAACTCCCTACTCCTTACGGTGCAGTTTTCCTTATGGGACTGCGGGCTTTTTGGATAGGATGCACTTAGCCTAGGGTCCTGGGCGAATAAACTCGGTAAAATAGTAAAAAGGGGGGGAGGCAACGTTTGCCTGTGGATTGGGATACTGTTGTTGTGTTCCGTCGGACGGATTATGTTTCTTCTTGATAGCGGTGGACAACTTTTTGATCAAACTGTTGATTAGTGTAGATAAAGTTACTATCGATCGTCGCCATTATAACTGGCGCTAGCCTTGTTACTCAATATTGAAAGGATGGAGGAGCCACAAGGAGACATACTTACCTGTTGGCTAGCATATAGCTCATCTCCTCGCCAGGAAACAGCATCAGGCAACGACAAAGTTATAGGCTTAGTTGTTGACTGATGTGCGGTCCAACCCACAGACTTAGCTAGCTGCAAAATCAGCCTCGGCTTGAAGAGTTGTTTGCTAACTGATGCGTCGCTCAACCTGCCGAATGGAGTAGTTGGAGACGAGCCGCGAGCTTGTGGTTTTATCCGTGGCCTTTGCACTTGGAGCCGCGGAGGCTGCGAAGTGATTACGATTAATAAAGGGAAGGGATTGTCGCGATTTGGAGATTCGCCAGAAAGGTATCAGCCGATAGTTTGACTTTAGATTGATCAAGCTTGCTGCACGTGTTTTTTTGGCCATCATTGCGGGGCCCTTAGGCGTATCAAAAAAACAAGCCCTCTCCTGGGAGTTGAGTCAGTCCCTCACTTGTATCTTGAGAGTTTGAAACCCCTTACCTTCTGTCTTTCTTACTCTAAGTCTAGTCTTGTTTTGAGAGGAAGGTGGCAGGCGGGATTGCAACTCGTAGGACCGCAACAAGACTTTGTGGGGAGTCAACCCACCGATTGTGGGAGCTCTGCCGAAACCTAGGCGAGGTTCCGGAGGCAGGGAACCATCAGGTATACCATCTACGCCCCTGTTTGACTATTTCGCTTTAGTTTTACTGTTGTATGCATGTGATCCCCTATGATTTTGTTTTCTTTTCAGGATTGAATCAGACTGAAAGGAAGGAATGTGTATGTGTGAAGCTTAAGTTTCTCTTTATTTCGACTGAAAGCAGATTAAGGGATGAACTGGGGGAAGGTGGGAGGAAGGCAGTTTGCATGCGTTTGACTGGGTCAATCAAAGAGTGGGTATTGATTCTAAGTTGAATGGCCCAGGGCTATGTTTATTTGATTGTTTTCTGAAGGACCAGGCATTATTTCTAAGCTGAATGGTTTGGTTGCTGTGTTTATTTTTGAGGGTTTGCCTGACTGATCTTTGAGACCAAGCATTGTTTCTAAGTGAATGGTTTGGTCTGTCTGTTTCTTTTGGGGTTTCTAACTGAAGTTGGGCTGAAGAATCCAGCTTCATGCTTTGAATGGTTTGAGGATAGGCTGAACATTGTTTCTAAGCTGAATGGTTCAGCCTTTTGTTTTATTTTTGAGGGAGGATTTTTGGTCTAAGGCTAAGCATTGTTTCTTAGTTGAATGGTTTAGCCTAAAAACCACGCACATAAGTATAAACTGAGTATAGCAAGAAGTACTTCATTTATACTTGCATGAGAACTGACAGTTGGACATTGTTTCTTAAGCTGAATGGTCCCAGCGCTAAGCCATATCATTAAGAAGAGAAGGAAAATTACGAAGTATAATTGGAAGTAATTTGGGCAAGCTGAGCATTGTTTTTAAGTTGAATGGCTTAGTCCCCTGCCCATATTTTCATTTCTTTTGAAAACAAAGTCAGAAATTATTAAACTTTAGCGACTAGACATTGTTTCTAAGCTGACTGGTCTAGTCATATGCCCAAAGAAGAGAAAAGTAGTTGTGCAATCTGTTCGTGTATATTTTAAAGGCATGCTAAACATTGTTTCTAAGCTGAATGGTCTAGGACCATGCCATATGTAAGCTGGGTATAAGGGTTAAATCATCTGAAAGTTTCATGAACTATCTATGAGGATTTTGACTTGGGGATCGTGAGAGTACTTACTCTTTGTGGTTTGTTCTTGCATGTGGCTAAGGGAGATTACTATTCAGTCTGAGTTTCAGTTTGGACAGGTAGTTGCTTTAGTTGCTCGCCAAATGGTAGAGCGATAGAAGTTAGTTCAATTTTTGCATTTTCTTAGCTAACTTTATTTTACTTAGATCAATTCTCGCATTTTCTAGGATTTTTTTTATACTTGGTTTTGTATAAATCTTGGTAAGCTACTTTCTCTACGGGAAGCGTTGCCGACATTT
The DNA here is from genome assembly GCA_003427395.1 of Chara braunii. Taxonomy (NCBI): domain Eukaryota; kingdom Viridiplantae; phylum Streptophyta; class Charophyceae; order Charales; family Characeae; genus Chara; species Chara braunii. The sequence goes on from BFEA01000374.1 coordinate 349,411, forward strand.
CCACAAATCCAAGGAGTTCGTCGAATTTTGACTTCTCAAAGTTCAGTTTGTCTAAATTTTATAAATGGCTTAGTAAAAATCTAAAAAGTCTCATTTTCTAAAGAAAGTGTTGCCCAAATTTTTGCTAAATCAGGGAATTAGACAAAATTGAATCTTGAGAGGTCAAAGCCATATTAAATTATGAACTTAGTTTTGTACAAATTTTGGAATAACACTTTTCTAAAAGGAGTGCTGCCGAAATTTCTACAATTCTAAG
>BFEA01000374.1:349908-362763 GCA_003427395.1 Chara braunii
TTCTACAATTCTAAGGAGTTAGTTAAATTTTATCTTAGTTGAACTCAAGTTTTGCTTTTGAGTTTTATATCTGACTTAGTATAAATCTGGGAAGTCTCCGTTTCTAAAGGGAGTGTTGCCCAAATATTTATTAAATTCAGAGAGCTAGACAAAATTTGACTTTCTAGAGTCAGGGAATGTTTCAGTTTTGTATTCAAGCTAATACAAATTCTGGAAATGACACCTTTCCTACGGGGAGCGTTGCCGAAATTTTCTTAGTTTAAAGGAGCTAGATTATATTTTGACGGGTGGCAATCCTGTTGATCCACTCTGTGAAGAGGAGATTCTACCATGATCTATCATTTCTTTGGGCACTTGCTTAGAGGTAGACATAGACTTAGTTAAGTACATTGATTTTAAGCAAGATCGTGATACAGAGATTATTCTTCATGGACTTACAGATTTACTTTGGGGATTGACCTTGTCTTATGTAGACTTAGTTAAGTACATTGATTTTAAGCAAGATCGTGATACAGAGATTATTCTTCATGGACTTACAGATTTACTTTGGGGATTGACCTTGTCTTATGTTATAGGTCCTCTTGTTTATTTGATTCAAGATTTTGACTAGATTCAACTTGATCCCACGAGGATCATCTTCTGTTATCACTAATAATAGGTCGGTTGTCGATTTGTCGGTTTACGACTCAACTGCATCCCAAACTCGCTACTTAACCTGAAGACTATTGTTTTGTTAAGGTTTTTAGCTGAACTTTTATTGAATGGCCATTTAACGAAGGTGCTGAGTATTTAATTATGGAAGGTTGGACAAAGGTTGAGGCTTGCATGGCTAAGGCAAGGGATATGAGTGCAAAGATTGGTTGAAGTTGACCCCATGTAGTGCGTGGACTTTTGGTTGGATCCTTGATGTGATTGCATGTATGTTTTGTGGTTCAGACTCTGGATTTGACTGTCTGCGATCTCATACATATGTATGGATGAGAGGAGCCCCACTGTGATTGTGAGAAATGATCGTCACATACTTATTCCCCACTATATATATTTACGTACATACCTAAGTTTGGGTGTTTGCGTAGCCTAAGGAGCCCACGCTTAAGGGTTTAACTGGGATCGAAATTGAGAAAGGGAGGAAACCCCCCCCTTTTACTGTTGTGTGTTTCTTAAAGATTTCTTAGTCGGATGGTGGCCCTGAGCCTGGATTCGAGGTCCTTGTCCAGGACATCCCAGGTCCTAGACTCTGCATAAAAGGGATCACCCCCCGCGCAGAGCCTATTTGCCCTGCCCCGGGACACTCAGCCTAAAGGTCGGAGGTGCCGCGGAGGCCGCACGACTGTTTCTTCAATCGTGCAATATCGTGAAGGGGTTGCCCTTCACGATACTTTGAGTTTGACACTTGAGTGTCATAAGTGGTACTCGGATCCACGAGGGACCGCTTAATTATGGGCACTACATAGTACGCCATCATTGCGACTGCTTGCGTATTCATGCATTGCTAGTCGATATGGGAAGGTTCTGCGTCCGTGTGGGTTTTTATACTAAATCTCGTGCGCGTCGCCCATCCGATTTCCGCATCAAAGAGTTATGGGATGACTACTGAAGGGACTAGGAGTGTGTCGCGTTGTTCGTTCTGGGTCGTTCTGTATGTGTGAGTGTTGTGGTGTAACGCGTGGTAAGTGGGATGCGTCCTAGTCGATCAACGACGAGTCGCGTATGGGACTTCAACCCCCCAGTGCGTCGATTCGCGTGCGGGTCCGATAGAGGCGTAAAAACCGCGCATACCCCCTATGCTACAGCGAACGAGAAACCCCCTCAGATGGTACACCTCTGCGATTGCAACTGATTAGCTTTCGTATTGTGGCGGGAATACGCCCACCGACGAGAGGTGACAACTCCCACAAGGTGGAGGCAAGTCGTGCCTCGTGTTGGCCCTATCCTGTCGTAGGGGCTCGCGAGAGGTATGGCTATCGCACTCGGCCGGAGCGGCTTGCGGAAGCTCTATGTATATTGCGACGAGGATCAGACCAACTCCTGCATGACGCGGCCGGAAGAGTCCCGCCCTGCGCGGTGCCGGACGGATGCGCTCAACACTGGATCGACCGAAAAAAGCTGCTAAAGAATGCTCCCCGTGTTGTTAACGCTTATGAACGACAGATCGCTGATGGACAAACTGTTAAGTTGTCTGCAAAACTCACTCCTCACGGTTATACCAAAACTCTCTTTCTAATTTATGCCTACGACGCATTTTGTGCCGACTTTGAATGAGTTACTCGCTAGAAGGGACCTCACTCTTGAGAGGGGGGTAGTGTAATGACCCGCCAAAACACAGACTGAGAACACTGCTGATTTATGGGGTTTGCCTCTAGAATGAATGCCTTGTTGAGATTCCCACATTCTGTTGTGATTTCTAAGTCCATGTATGTGTGCGTGCTTGCTGGTTTGCGTGCATGTCTGAGTTCTTGTCGGTTGAGTGTGTGTGTGACCCGCAAAGGTACTTGTTGGTTGAAAGGCCCCGTAGGGACGATACTTACCTGTGGCCGTGACTTTGAGGGTTGCAGCGGGGAAAGCACTCAAGTAGCGGGGGTAGGCCTGCGACACTTAGAGCAGCGGGAAAAACACTCAAGTAGCAGGTAGGCCGGTACCACTCGAGTAGTGGTAGAAGTGTCGGGTACTGGAGGCCGAGCAAAAGAAAACAAAAGTTGGCATTTTTAGAGGCCCAGTAGCGGTAGGTTAGAGGTAGGCCGATACCAGTCTGAGTAGCTTGAGTCTAGGGCCTATCCGGACGATAGCAGAGCCTGCAATGATGTTTCCCTCCGAATGGGAGGAGGTACCGGTTGCTGGGAGGCCGCTCGGCCTAGGAAGTCACCGCCCAAGAGGCCAGTAGGCCGCTATATCTTCAAGAGGAGCAAGCAACTCCTCCTCATTTGCGGTATGCAAGGATTGGCGGCATGCTGTTGGAGCCGAGCGCTGGACTTGGGAAGCGCTGCCTGGAGGAGAAGAGCGGCTTGGCGCTCAGCCTGGCTATGGCGAGCAGCCCAGCCTGAGGAGGAAGAATAAGGGGGCGATGGAGGAGAGTGGCGAGGTACCTACCTGGCTATGGTGGACACCATCTTCATCACCTTGTTGGGCGCTGCATCTGGAAGGCCCCGTTTGGGGTAGTGCCACACCAAGGAATCTCGAGGCAGAGTCAGGCATGGCGGCTTAGTGAGCAGCGACGTAGCTGCTTTGGGTTGTCCTTTGGACAGGAGTGCAGCGACATGGCTGCTTTGCATCGTCCTTTGCACAGGAGGGCAGAGCCCTTAGTAGTTCGCCATAGCCTAGACATGTGAGAGGAGGAAGAAGGGGGAAGCCATGACTATGGTAAACTTGTTGTGGTGTCAATAGTAAGAGGGAACTTCAGATATTGATTTTGGTTCATCCACTCATTGTTATTAAACTTATTATTATTATTGGAAGAAGAATAAGATTGGTGAAGTGAAGGAGGAGGAGGAAGGTGGACAGAGAAGGGGGATTTGTCATCGATCTTGTTGGTGTACATCTTCTTCTTCTTCTTTTTCTTCTTCTTTTTCTTCTTTTTCTTCTTCTTCTTCTTCTCTCTTCTTTGGTCTCTATCTCCTTGCAAGTGTTTTTACTTCTTTCGCAATTGGGTGGCATTGTCTTTCTTTGTGAATTTGCACTTTGGGAATGACCAGGATTGTAACAAAAGTTACTTTCACTAGGGGAAATGTTGCCGAAATTTTTACAACTCCGATGAGTTAGTCAAATTTCATCTTTGCAAAATCAAAGTTTTGTTGTAAACTCTAATATTACTTAGTATAAATCTTGGGAGCTCACTTCTCTAGATGAAGTGCTGTCAAAATTTTTACTAATTCAGGAAGTTGGACAAAATTTAACTTTGTAAAGTCAAAGTTTTATTTTAGATCTCATATTTAGCCTTATATAAATTTTGAGAAGTCACTTTCTCTAGGGGAAATGTTGTCAAAATTTTCTTAGATTTGAGGAGTTAGTTTTATTTTAGCTTACGAAAATTTTGGCAAACCACCCTGCTTAGGGGAGACACTGCTGACCATAGATGGCTGGAAACTTAGTTTGAGGAGGATTAGAGTAAGGGATGGAATGGGGTTTATCCTCCATACACTTGAGTGTAGCTTGGGAACTGGCCTGTGTTGTATTGCAGATCCTTTTCATTCAGTTCGATTCAAGGCTCGACGAAGTTCAGTCTGAACCCATAAGGATCATCTTCTAATATTTTTTTATAACAAGTCGGTTTACGACCCAACTCTAACCGATCTCTGCGACTCAACCTAAGGTTTTAGTCCCTGTGGTTTGAATTATTTCTTTGGGTTTTTACCCAGACTTTACTTAAATGGTCATTTGAATTGGAAAGGTTGGACGAAGGTTGGGGCTTGTGTGAATAAGGTAAGGGGTGTGAGTGCAGAAAATGGTTGAAGTTGACCCTACTTAGTGTGTGGTCTGTCGATGTCGGACTTTTGTGTGACTGCAAGTATGTTTGTGATTCAAACTTTGGATTTGACTCTCCTGCGATCATTTGCATATTTGGAAGGAAGTCACATTGTGATTGTGAGACTCAGTGAGAGTACTCGAGCAAGCTATTTCACCAATGCGCGAGGGTTGAGCGAATTTGGGTTGAGAGAAAAGGCAGATGCTATCGAGTTGGTTGTGAAAGTTCTATAGTTGGACGTTGAGGTCTGTGGCAGTTATCAAAGTCAACCCCCTTGATATGTTCCAAGATCTCCGAAGGTGGGGCCCCTTCCCACAAACTCGGGGTGTTCTGCCACCACAAAAGGCCATAGCTTGACTACCGTTCCTCTGCGCAGTGTGCAGAAGAGGGTAGGACACACAATCACATTTGTGATTGTCTAACGTCATGAGAATAACCCCTCACGACGGGTGTCAGCCGACATCTGAGCGTGCGATCCCATGTTTCAGAAGGGATCGCATGGTTATGGCCCTTATGGGCACACCTTAGTACGCCATCATTGCGACCGCTTGCATATTTATGCATAGCTAGTCGATATAACGAGGCATGCGACGCCTACCGATCAAGCGCCGAAAGAGTTATGGGTTGAGCTGAAAAAGGGACTAGGCGAGATTTGAGTATGAGGTTCGAACTCGCTTTCTTTTGTAGGTGTATCGCGTGGTTAGATTAACCATCCTAGTTGATCGACATGGAATCACGATTGGGAGATTAGCGCCCCAAGCGACGGTTAGCGTACGGGTTTGATTAAGGCGTTAATCGCACGTACCCCATATACTACAACGAATGAGAAACACCCTCGGCTGGGTCACCTCTACGATTGCACCTAAGAAGCTTTCACACGTGGTTTGGTATCTCGGCGGGGATACGCCCACCGACGGAATGGTGACAACTCGTACAGGTGGAGGTAAGTTGTACCTTGCGTGACCCTATCCTGTCGTAGGGGTTCGCGAGAGGTATGACTGACGCACTCGGCCAGAGCGGCACCACTATGTTAAACGTCCTGCTAAATCCTGCGTGATGCGGCCGGGAGGTTCCCCTGCGGGACCGATGCGCTCGACACCGCCTCACTCACATTTGCATACCCAATGCAATCAGATGAGCTTTAAACTCAACCGGAGTGAGAGGAGGGGAACCACTGCTAGTTTGGAGCTAGAGAGGAGTCTCTAGAGCTTGCGTGGAACCGTGGAGGTTGGAGGAAGGAGGGGAAGCGGCCCTGGCCTAGGGAGGTGCTCCGCCATAACCCTTAGGATGTAGAGGAGAGAGAGAGGCTAAAGGGAGTCCTCATAGCCCTCCTAGAGGGAAGGACTCCATAGCTCTAGAGCTAGGAGGTCATAATAGTCAAGGAAGGACAAAGCAGAGGGCTTCTTAAAGAAGAGAGGAGGAGACGTCTTGAAGAAGAGGAGAGAGGCATTACAAGCTACCTCTAGTTGGGAGGAGGAAGAAATGTGGAAGATTCGTGAGAGAAGGAAGCCATAGCCATTGTCCTCGAAGGTGAGCAAAGGAGGAGGAAGGAGAGTTCACGAAGAAGAAGATCCATTCTACAAGAAGAAGGCGACATGCCGCGGCAACACACGGGGACCCAGTGTATCGAAGATCAAATCATCACAAACTCAAGAGTCCAAAATTGAAAATTTCACAAATGAAACAGGAGGAGGGGTATGAGATGAAAGCTCGACAACCCAAAGAGCTCACAAACGAAAATCCCAACTCAAACCTCTGGAAATCATCGCTAGTATTCTCTGTCTCTGTCACTTTTTCTTTCTCTCTCTCTTTCACATATGCGCCTTCGCGGCCTTGTTCGCAATGTTACTTGTCCGGCGTTGCCAGCAGTGAGAAGCATGTCATCACGTTCGAGAATTTGTCGCAATATGTTATGAAAGGCTTCCCGCCGAGAGGCGCTGAGACCAACGGAAAAATGAACGGAAGTCCACACAGGAAGAGAAGTCAAAACAGGACCAACAAGGAGTGGAGGCAAAAGTGAAGGTTTAATGAACATCGGGATAAGGAAGAGGTATGGGTAAATGGAGGGAAGGTAGGAGGGAGAGGGATGCGGGAGGAACAGGATCACGAAGGTGAGGAGAAGCAGCGGCAAAGGCATCAGGCGAGCAAAATATCCTATCATCATCTTCCTTGGTTTTATCGTTTCTGCGCCCGTTTTTGTCACTTTTCTTTTTTCCTCCCGCCTGCTCCTCCCTCCAAGCGGCATCCTTTACTCCCTCCTGCTTTCTGCATCGCCCTACTTCTCAGTCCACTTTCGTCCCTGCATCCTCGACCCTTTTCTCCACCCTCCTCCTGCTCGCATCCTCCCTCTTTTTCGTCTCCACACCGTCCGCACTCCTTGATCACACTTGTTCTACTCACTCTTTCTTGTCCGTCCGTATCAAGCAGTTTCTCGTGTCTCGACCATCCTCCCTCCATCGCCTGCTCTCATGCACGATGCATCGTCGATCTTCCCCTCCCTCCCTTTCATCTCTCCACCCCCGTCGTTTGTGAAGGAGCGATTGATTGATTGATTGATTGATCAATCGATTGGTCAGCCTAGATTGATTGATTGATTGTTTGGTGAGCGTAAACGTTTTTCTACCCCCCCCTGCTCCGGAGTGCAGTTTCCTTACGACTTGATCACAACCTTCTCTTCTACCATGTCCTCTACCCTATCAGTCTACATGCTGCCTGTTGCTCCCTTCTCTCCATTCCATCCCCTTACTCATGTGTGCAACTTCCTTATTGCTCAATCACAGGCATTCCATTTCTTCTACCCTATCAACATGCATGCTGCCCGTCGCTCCATTTTCTCCATTGAATCACCTTCCTTCCTTCGCCTTCACCGACGCGGGACAGAAAACCACACACAGGGAAACATTGGCAGAAAGTGGGAGGAAACGAAAGCTTACATACCTTGATCAGTCATCGTGAAGCGAGCCCCGTTCTCTCTCCTCGCGCTGACTCGAGCCAATGATCGCGTTTTGAATCTCTCTCTCTCTCTCTCTCTCTCTCTCTCTCTCTCTCTCTCTCTCTCTCTCTCTCTCTCTCTCTCTCCCCCCCCCCCCCCCCCCCCCCCCCCTTTCCCCCCCCCCCCCCCCCCCTTGGCTGATTAAAAAAAATAAAAAAATTGTTCATCGATTGCGTCCATCTACGCACCTTCTCTCACCTTTTTACCATTCCTGTCGTTGTTCCTCTTCTTTTCATCTCTTCCCCGCTCTCCCTGCTCTCCGTCTATTCTTTTTCTCCCTCCCTCGCTCCCTCTCTTTGTCCCCATGTCGCTGCTCCCGGCCTTGCCCATCAGACAATTGTTACCAGCATGCATTGCCTGGTCTCACTCCATGCGTTCACATCCCACTCTTCCACCGTCGCCCGACACCGCTGCGTGCTAGTGTCCTAGTCGTTGATCTGCTTCGAAATGCACGGAATGGAACACACTTGTGGAGATGCCTGAATGGGGAATGTCGTAGGCTGCCAAGAACACCCAAACGGCTAGCCGACACAGGCACTGGGTCCTTTTAAAAAGTTCCTGCGCGACCCTGCCCGCTTCAACATGACGAGCTACAACGCCACTGTAGAAGAAACGTAAAAAAGAAGAGCGAGCCACACTTTTCGTTGGGCCTGGCCCAGGTCCCCGACCTTTTCCCAAACACCGACGCCCAGGGCCTTGCGTGGGAGCGTTACTCGAGACCTGCAATTCGCTTTAAATGTATAGTGAAAACTTCATCTAGATTCCACCAATGTCCAGGATTGAAAGAGAGGTGAGTTGGAATAGAAGGAGAAAATTCTTCTTCTTCTTCTTCTTCTTCTTCTTCTTCTTCTTCTCCTTCCTCTTCTTTCCACCTCTTCCGTTTTAGTTGGCACTCCAAAATTTTCTAGATGAGTGCAGAGTGCCTCTAGCTGCGCTGGCCTAGAGTTGGGGCTATCAGACTATTTTGCCTGTTCGGCCTATGGGACCAGACCGTGGCCTGACCGCACAGGCCGTGTGCTCATTCAGTCCAGTCCAGTCCTGCCCAGTACCATTTTCGGTTCCAGGCCAGTACACTCCCGTCCAGTCAGTCCGCTGGGGGTATACCCCAGCTGCTTTGGAGTTGCATTGTCCCTTCCATCTCCATCTCCATCTCCCCCATCCTCATCTCTTCGTTCTGATCCTGACGGACCGCCATCCCGGCGAGTCCGTCACACTGGTATCAGAGCGGGAACGGTCCCTGCTCCCACCCACCCCATCCCGCAAGTGCGGGAAATGGTGTAATCCCGATAGCGGGATTTTGGGCCATTTTCGGGCAAAAAAACGAGAAAACCGTGGAAAAAGGTGCAGCACCCAGGCAGTGACACGTGGCAAAAAAGGAGAGTGTCATCACGACGCGAGCGTACAAACACCAAGGCCAAGGGGAAACGGGTTTTGTGGAGGCAGAAACGACAAGACCACATTCTTGTCGTTTTCGATGATGAGACAATAGAAAGATGGCCCCTCGAGGAAACCGAGGGAGAAACCAGTAGTGGCGGTGAGTCAGGAAAGGGTGACGTCATCGCCATGGTGGCCAACAAGGGAGGCACCAGAAATAGCGGATTAAGGAAGAAGAGGTCACACTCCTTTCCTGAGTATCTTGGCATCGCTTATGGACGGCCTTGGGAGAAAATGGTTATGACCTAGAAGGCATGGTAGGAACGAATGGATAACCGAAAGTGTCTGAAATGCGGCACTGAGGGACACATTATCGCATGGTGTCCTTTGATCCAGAACCGAAAAGGGAGCAGCCAGCAACAGTAGCATCTGCTTCTACTAAAACAGAAGGTTTGGATAAAGGTAAGGTGCCACAAACCCCTTTTAACCGTCCAGCTCACATGGCAGAGGATGGTTCTTCTTCGACTCTTCACCCAGTCCACCCTGAAAAAGTGTTGTGTTCTGTCTCACTGTATTATTCCCTTGATGAACTTGGTTCTAATTGATTGCCTTGCGAAGTTCATGGACTAAGAAAGCAAGAAGTAAGGGTGAATTGATGATTGCGGATGTAGAGATTGCGCGAACACGAGTCGGTGCTTTATTAGATCCCGGGTCTACACGGTCCTACATCTCTGAGAAGGCAACTTGAAAGATGCACTTAGGGATAAGAGTGCAGGACCTACGAAGACCTATCACGTCTATATTAGCCGATCAAATCACCATTACCGTCTTTTAGTATGTCAATCGCGTCAAGTGTTATTTTTGTACGAAAGAAGGTAAGTGAATATTTCACGAGGTAATCTTCATAGTCGAACAAAATAACTTACTGTTTGATTTGATTATGGGCATGGCCCGAGGAAGCCGACCCTGAAGTCAAGTTCAAAACTAAGATTGTCAAATTAACGGATGAAAAATATGAATTGAAATCAATTAAGCTGTTGCACAAGTCTGGTTCTGGCCCATCACTGTCGTTTTGTTGTATGAGTCTTCCTGCTTTCCGAAGCATGGTCACGAAAAAGCAGTTGGTACGTGATGTAATGATGGTACTCATCAAGAATGTGGGTGAGTAGTACTGAGTACTCTTCGCCCTATTCTCCTCCTACCGAAAAAAATTTTAACGAGTATAAGGTCTTGCAGTTCGAACTGACGTGAGTAACTGACCATGCTATCAAGCACACCGTTGAAATTATTCCCACAAGTAAAATTCCCAAAGGACCGATTACCGTATGTCTCCAAGGGAATTGGAAGAATTAAAGAAACAACTGCAGGAACTTACCGAGAAAGGATAGATTAGACCAAGTTCCTCTCCCTACGGCGCAATTGTACTTTTCGTGCCCAAAAAGGAAGGAGAACTTAGACTGTGTATCGACTACCAAGGATTGAATTCTGTAACTGTAAAGAACGTGAAGTCCCTTCCTCAAATTGACGATCTTCTTGACCAGTTGCAAGGTTGCAGGTACTTTGGCAAGATTGATTTGAAGTCTGGCTACCACCACGTCGAGGTGACACATGAAGATCGGCATAACACTGCGTTTCGAACCAGGTATGGGCACTAGGAGTTTGTGGTGATGCCCTTCGGCCTAACCAATGTGTCAGCAACCTTCCAACGATCAATGAATGAACTGTTTCGACAGTGGTTGGACCAGTTTGTGATTGTGTCTCGATGATATCCTCGTCTATAATAAGACTTTGGAGGATCATGAGAAACGCCTACGAATGGTTCTACACAAGCTAAGAGAAGGTAACTATAAACTGAGCCTCAAGAAGTCAGAATTTGCTAAGTGTGACGTACTTTTTCTTGGACACATAGTAAATGAAGAAGGACTAAGGACCGAAGAAAAAAAAAATACAGCAATTAGAGATTGACCACGAAAGGACTAAGGACCGAAGAAAAGAAAAATACAGCAATTAGAGATTGACCAAGACCAAAAACAGTCACTGAGTTGCGATCCTCTCTAGGACTTGCTAGCTATTACAAGAAGCTCATAAGAAACTTCTCCCTTATAGTTGTGGCTATGAGAAGATTGCTAAAGAAAGAGAAACCTTGGTTATGGGACACAGATTGCGAGTCGGCATTCAAGAAACTCAAGTATGCGCTAACTCACTACCCTGTCTTGGAAAATGTTGATCCGTCTCTACCATTGCCATACCCCCCGTTCACTGTTCACGGGGTCCGTGAACAAAGGCCGGAAAATTGTGACCCGTCGTACTTCATGGAGTTCACGCAGAGCGGGAATTGTGTTTTTTTTTGACAGGTCTATACGTGGTGCCCATGGGCACCTGCCCATAATTTTTATTTTTATTTTTCCATCAAAATTCTAGGAAGATTCTCACGCCCGGCCGGGCACCCGGGSGKGMAAAAAAAAAAAAAAAAAAAAARATTTTTTTTTTTTTTTTTTTTTGGGTTTCTGCGCTCTCCCAGAGGACTCCAAATCCGGGCTTATTTCGTTTTTTGCGAGTTGGCTGTGAAGGGGGGGGGAGGGGGGTATAAATTGGTTTTAAAGGGGCTAAAGGGGTCTAAAGGAGGGTGCCTTTGTGTGATTCTGTTATTTTCTTTTTGATCTCCGATTCTGTGAGAAATTATAATGTGACCCTCAGCCAAAAGTGGTTTGCATTTCGATCCTACACAACATTTTTTTTTTCCATAATTTTTTGAGTTTTTTTTTTTTTTTTTTTGGCGCTGGGGCTGCCCGGAACCCTGCCCGGGGGTCATGCCCGGCTGGGCACCCGGGCGTGTACCCGGGCAGAAGTTGGGTGCCCGGGCGCCCAGGAAAACAGCCTAGTCAAAATTGTTTTTTTTTATTTAAGCAAAAAAAAAAAAACGGTTTTCGCTTCCAGTGGGCGTGACATTTGTTGGCTGTGGGCCTCGTTGAGGGTGTTGTGTGGCCAAAAAAAAAATAAAAAATCATACAACATAAACACTGCGCCATCCCGTGACGGAAGAGAGAGAAAAAAAAGGTCCTTGTCTCCTAATAGGCCGGTACCACTGTTCGGGGTGGTGGTGCAATTAAGCACCACGCCCGCTCCATCATTCATTTGCGCCTGCCCAGTTGTGGGCTTTCGCCCTAAGGGGACCTGGGAGAGGGGGGTGGGCGTCTCGGGGCGGGGCAACACAATGTGCTTATATGGGGTGTTGCCGACACCCCCCAATTTTATTTTCTTTTTCCCTGCTACGCGGCACATCCTTGCCAGGGCCCTGCGCCAACGGGCCCCCCGCCACCCCCCCAAATAATTGTTTTTTAAACCTTACACGTCTGCAAGGAACATGAATGTGGACGAAGCAAAGAAATCCCAATTGCAAATCACACTGAAGTCCAGGTAGTCAAAGCAAGAGTAGATAACACATTGGAACTGAGCAATCATCCATTTGAGAACGATACAGCAAAAGTCGTGAGTCAATGTCCAAGCCCAATCGGCCAACACCAACAACATAACCTGAAGTAGCCTTCTCTCCTGAATGGCGTCAGACGCCCTATCTACTCTACAGCCTATCCTACAACTACAGTCATGGAAGCAACCAGATGACTTGACGACCAGCTAGTGATGACGTCAACACCAATGCCGACCTCCTCCTCCACTAGGTACGTCACTCTCTCTTGTCCCTCACTCTCCCTTGTTATCCCACACAGCGCCCTTCACTTTCCGAAGAACCACCTTCGCCCTCACCTCCTCCAGCGCCCTCCTGCAGCCTGGCTATGGCTGCCAGCGCCCTGCGCCCAGACTGCGCTCCACCGCTTAGCGCCAACCTGGCTTCCTAGCGCTGCATCTGCTCCAGCACGTGCATTAGCACAGCAGCGTGCCGACATTGCGCGCAAACGCCAAGATCCCTCCCCAGTCGCATGCTCTGCCTATATGCCAAGTTGCGCGTGGGCAGCCTCGTTTGAGCCTGTGCCTGCCCCCCCCCCCCCCCCCCCCCCCCCCCCCCCCCCCC
>BFEA01000374.1:363038-375832 GCA_003427395.1 Chara braunii
CCAGGGCCTAACCAATACTGGGGCCCTGGTCCTTCTGCATTTGCAGGGATCTGGTACTCGGTGCACTCCAACCAACTGGCGTGCGGCAACTGTCTGGACCCCACTTCGTGAAATGTTGAATGAAAAAGCCTCTCGTTGATTTGCTGGCCCGCCTTCACTTAGGGCGGGCACTAGGCTTGCTGGGGGCCTTAGCCCAGAACATGTACATCACGACAAGGCCCCTTTGAGGGCTCGATAAAACACTCTTTTTATTTTATTCTTATTTTATTATGAATAAATTAGATACAAAATCTTCTAAGAGATATCTTTATTGTTAATCAATTCTAGGTTTGGGAATTGTTCATAAAACTTTTGAGATGAGTCTCTTGATGATTCTATATCGAAATATTTTTCTAATGCATTTGCAATCCTCACATTCCATCCCCCTTAGCTTCGAAAGTCCGCTGAGATGCTTACTTCGCAGGTGCCTCGACCACCTGAGGAGCTGTTTCAACCAGTTCCTCTCTGGTGAACCATCGATCTTCTTTCGGATTTGTGTGATGCCTGAATCTGATTCTGTATTCTCTTATGGGTTTAGGAGGTCTTCCTCAGCCTAGAGGTCTTGGAACAGGCATGTCTCTGTGTTCCAGAATGTCGTCGATGTCCACGTGGCCATCCATGGTTGGGGGCAGCATTGATCTCCGTGAAGGAAATTGATCTGTCTCAGCAAAAGGTGCAAGCTTTGAGGCGTGAAAAACTGGGCAAGTGCGCAGGTGACCAGAGATACGGATAAGATAGGAAGGACCATCCAAATCATCCCCAACTATGTCTAAAACTTCCCAAGGACCGAAGTACTGTGGCATTAGTTTTCTAGAGATGTCGAATTCCTGTCCTAGCTCACTAGCCTTCACCCAGACACGTTCCCCTACCTTAAATGTGGACTGTGTGTTTGTTCTCAGAGGCAATCATCGCTTCTTGAGACTTCTTGATGTGCTCGACAGCTTGCTGCAGCAGTTTTCGTACTGCACCCCATGTTCTATTGAACCAGGGGTTGCGGCAGGTCGGTTTTCAGGCAGGAGGAAGTTCAGAGCTGATCTAGGCTTCCATCCCAAGTGCAACTGATTAGGATCGACGCCGGTACTGCTGTGCACAACGTTGTTGTACAGGCTGGCGATGAGAGGCAATTTCTCATCCCAGTCATCTTGGCTGGGCTTGATGTAATGTCTCAGCAGATGCTGTACAACTCTGTTCATCTGTTCGGCCTGTCCGTTGGCTTCGGGATGATTCCCGGAAGTCATCCGAAGTTGACTGCCTAATTGCTCTGCAGTCTTCTTCCACAACTCACTTGTAAAGCGGACATCCCTATCACTAACGATAGTCTTAGGTAACCCAAAATCACGCACCCAGTTGTCCATAAACAACTTGATGACGTGCTCGGTCCTCGCAGTTTCTGGCATTGCGATCAGTCTAGCGTACTTGGTGAACCGGTCTATGATGACAAAGATGTGCCTTTTGCCGCTTCTGCTGGTCACCAGGGTATCCATGAAGTCCATGGACACAATCTGTCCCGGGCCAGCGGGGATGGGCAACGGCTTCAGCAACCCAAGTTGTGCTTGAGTTTTGGGCTTGTCCCGTAGACAGACCTGACAGGTCTGCACATACCTCTTTGCACCATCTAACATTCCGGGCCACCAAAATCGTTGTACCAGGTTTGCACTGGTCTTTTTATAACCAAAATGTCCCGTTGCATCATGACATACTCCTAAAAACAAACTGCGCAAATTCTCACTAGATGGAATAACTAATCTTTTAAACCCGGCCTTTTCAAGAAAGAGTAGCCCGTCCACCATCACAAACTCATCTTCTGTGGCCTTATCTTTTGCCTGCAGCTTGCGTATGATGTCCATCGTGACAGGGTCTTCCTGATAGGCTCCCACCAGCGATTGAGTTACTTCCTCAGATATGCCAAATTCGGAAACTAGCGCCCCTAGGTAGTCTGCCCTACGTGACAACGCATCTGCAACCGTGTTGTACTCTCCCTTCAGATACTCTAGCTTGAAGTCATACTGATCTATGACCTCAATCCAGCGCCTGAGTGCAACAGAAAGAGCAGGTTGAGTCTTGATCCATTTAAGGGTCTGATGGTCAGTTCTCAAATAGAAAAACCGTCCCAACAGAAAGTGCCTCCAATGGACAAGTGCCTTGTAAAGGGCATAGAGTTCCCTTTCATAAGTGGACTTTGCCAGTTTCTTTGATGGCATTTTCTTGCTCATGTACTCAATCGGTCTCAACTTCTTCCCATCCTGCTGAGCCAGTACTGCACCAATGCCGTATTGGCTTGCGTCAGTGGTCTCAATGAAGGGCTTTTGAGGATCGGGCACTATGAGAACCTCATGATTCATGAGTGCATACTTCAATCGTTTGAAAGCAGCCTCGCACTCATCACTCCAATCCCACGGCGTATCAAGTCGAGTTAGATCAGTCAAAGGAGAGGCGACCGTGGAGTAGTTTTTCACAAAATTCCTATAGTAGCCGCACATCCCTAAGAAAGATCTGACCTCAGTAACAGTCTGAGGTCGTGGCCAGTCCCTAATACTAGCCACCTTCGCATCTTCTGGCCTAATCCCTTCCGCGGATACCTCATGACCCAAGTACAAGATCCTAGTGCGTCCAAACTCACATTTTTCTAGGTTGACCTTATACTTGTGTTGTCGCAGGAGAGATAGTACAGTTTCTAAGTGATGTGCATGCTCCTCGACAGACTTACTAAAGATAAGAATATCGTCAAGGTACACGACGACAAACTTATCTAAGTAGTCATGGAAGATCCTATTCATAGCGTGCTGGAATGTACCCGGCGCGTTGCAAGGGCCAAAGGGCATCACCACAAACTCGTACAGACCGTATCTGGTCTGAAATGCAGTTTTGTGCTGATCCTCAGGTCTTATGGCAATCTGATGGTAGCCGAATTTTAAGTCTATCTTGCTGTAGTACTTACATCCCTGCACCCTATCCAATAGGTCGTCTATGCGAGGTAGAGGCTCTGCGTTCTTCACTGTGATGGCATTGAGGCCTCTATAATCAATGCACATCCTCAACAATCCCCTCTTCTTCGGTACAAACAACACTGGAGATCCGAAAGGGGAAGTACTTGGCCGTATCCAACCCTTTTCTGTCAGCTCTTTCAGTTGTCGCTGAAGTTCATCCAACTCGGCCGGAGCCATCCTGTAGATCCTTCCCCTTGGGGTTTTACTCCCTGGAATTATTTCTATGGCATGGACAATCTCCCTATCTACGACTCCTGTGGGCTCCTTGAACGACATGTTCTATCTCTGGGGGTGTTTTAACGGCCTCCCCTTTCTCAGAGACATACACTAGGTACATACCCTCCTCTTGGTTCTGTTTATAGTAATTGTAGAACGCTGATGCGCACAAGCAGCCATAGGATTCTAGTAACCTACTAGCCTTATACTTGGCCAGCCTCACGGACCTTCCATCCGACAACTTATGCTTTAGCATCTTCTTGTCCCGGTCAAACTGGGGCTTGGCAACCTCAAGGTAGTACATTCCTAACAACATATCAAATGGTAACTCATCGCTAACCAGGAACAAAATCTTGTGATTAAGTTCCCCTCCTCCATAGGAGAAGGTGCAGACTACATCCTTGACATAGTCTGACACTACCATGCGCTCCTTGTTGGCCAAAGTAGATGCTACTGGTCTACAAAGGTGTTGTACCCGGTCCTTTAGGTGCAGCCTTTCCAAACAGTCGCGACTTATGTAGTTTCGCGTGGAGCCGGTGTCTACGAAAGCACCACATTTGTGGCCTCCTACAGCAACTTCCACGACGAAGTGTTCCCCTCTAGGACCTTTGCTTAATGCCACTCAAGATTCGCGAGGGTCCTTGCTTGACCACCCACTTTCTAAATCTTCTAAGGCCTCAGACACATCCAACGTACAGAGCATAGTTTGGTCTAGATGAGTCTGCAAGGTGACTAAAGAGTCATTAGCTATGGCCATCTCATGAAGTGGGGAGGGTATCTAGCCCACTTCACCATGAGTAGAAGCGGCTAAAACTTCCACCGGCCTCAAATGTTTCCCAAGCTGGAAGCTTGGGAAGAAGGTACCCTTCCCTTAGGTGGTATCTTCTGCGTGACCTTTGCGTTCTTGCACTTGTACTGGGTGTATCCGTATTCACCAAAGTTGATGCAAGCACCATGCACTCGGCGGTCCCGCCACACTTCCTGATCAAGACCTGCCTTAACCCAATCTGCCATTTTGGACTGATTGGAGGCGGTCTGCCCTTGACTCTTGTGATGGCCCTTACCTCGGCCACCTGCCTTAGTCTTTACTACTGCGGCGAGGGTGCTACCCTCATCGACTTCCTCGCCGTCAAACTCTGGACCGTCCATCAGGTCAATAAGTTCTTCGATTTCTGTTTGAGTCCCATCGGACTCAACCATCATCAATCTAGTACCCTTCTTTTTCCACTCCTGTGGACTCTTCTTCTTCCTCCCGTCTACTGGAGTAGGTTGAGCACTTCCTAGAGTAGCCTCCAAATCTAAGGCCTTTCTAGAGAAGGTCTCAAAGGAATGATACTCGAGGCGAGCCTCGCTGGCCAGTAAGGTCCTGAGATTCTCGGGCAGACATCTCAGAAACATGGTCAATAAGACCTGGTCATCATAGCGTATACCGGGAATGACGATGAGGTTCTCTACGGTAGACGTCAACTCTCTGACAGACTTGTACCTTCGCTGGTCTAGTCCGAGCATCGCATTAGTGGCAATTTGTGTCTGCTGCGGATTATGCCAGCGAGCTTCTACCATATCCAAGAACTCTTCTAAAGTAAGGGTCTTACCCCAGTCTGCCATGCGTCGTCCGAACCCGACCTTCGCTACTATCCCATCCAGCCATTTGGCTGCCTTACCCTCAAGGTAAGATGCAGCAGTAATCACCTCCTCCTCCTGCAACGTCCTCTTTGCCCTTACCCACATTGGAACBRTTCTCAACCAAGTGTTGAGTTCCTCGTCCTTCTTCTCACCGGAGAAGGCAAGGGGCGGTTTCATTGGGGTCTTTGGGTACCATTGACCTTGCTGCTGTCCCTGTGGTGGAACAGTTTGTTGTGGTGATTCTGTAGCTATCACCGTTGGACCAGAAGAAGAAGAAGCAACAGTCTGTGCGGCTGCTGCAGACGTACCACTTGGCTGTGTGCCAGCTTGTATTTGAATGGGGCCTGACATCGCCGTTAATGACAACGGCTGTGCTGCTGGCCGTAATCCTGGCCTTCGCAAAAGGTCCAAGATTTGGTCCAAGGAGTTTTGCATGAAATCCAGCCCACTGTCCACATGCGCATGCAATGACAGTATGCTAGACTTTAACACTTTCATTTCGTCAGACATTGCTGACTCGTCTAACTCCTCTAATGCAGCTTTGTCTGCCTCTAACATATCAAGCCTAGCTGTTCTATTTTTGATCTCTTTTTCTCTATCGGTAGCTTGCTTCAGTTCCCTCTCTAGCCGAGTGTGGATCCTTTCGACTTGTTGGAGCTCTAGTAGCTCCCAGCCGCGTGGGGTCAACGGACTTAACTGCGAGCCCGCCATTTGACTTGTGGACTGACTAGAACCTACTGATCCGGAAGTACCCGTGGGCCCAGAGGGCATTCCCAACAGGGTCCCAAACTAGGATGCAGCAGAGCAGGCTGCAGCAGTAGCCATTGCTGCTGCGCTGGCTGCTGCTGCCCGTTCCCCAGCTGCAGCGTTTGCTGCTGCCAACGCCTGACTTGCAGCTAGTGCTGTTTCCCTCGCTGCTGCGTAAGCACGGGCTCTAACTTCGGCACGAAGCCGTCTTTCATCCCCCGACCGTAGGGCCTGAAACACGTGCGGGACCCTAAGTGATCTCGAACGTGTCAGCCTCGCATCGTCAACTCTACCCTCATCGGTGTCTGACCCACTCATCAGCTAGGCAAACACTATCTGCACTACAACTCCCTGTTGGAGTCCTACCACAACATGTGTCTGACCGGCACCTAATTTTCTAAAAATAAATGTGTCCGGCAGGTCCCCTACTCAACCGATCAAGTGGCAGCCTACAACATTCACAAAGACCGTAAACATAATTTAGTTATATCAAGATTAGTTCACTTACATAAGCTTTGCATAGAACTGGCTATGGTAGTATACAACAGTCCTAAACTAAGTTGTCTGTGAGGTGTTAGCAGTCTGTCAACCAACTAATCAACAATAAAACTAAATTATGTTGCAGATGTATGAACAGTGGATATGGTTGTGTTTACAGTTGAGCACCAATTGGAACCTACCCTCCCCTCAATGCAACATACCGATGAGCATCATTGAGCAGCAGTGTCATAGGTGGGCAATGTCGGCCCACCCCTATGCCCCAGGTGCATGCTTATGACCAGGCTTGCCCTTTCTTTATCCTCGCGTGCAACGAGCCGTACGTCCGACTGATCTGGCTGATCAAGAGGCCTATTTAAGGACTGCCCCCAAGGTCGCTCAGGAATTATTTAACGTCGCAATCAGGACGACGATCACAGCCAGTGGACAGATCGGATCCCCATCCATAAATGTTTATAGACGGTCTGGGAGCGTCTGCATAAGCCTGTTCAGTCCGCACACCCCTCTATCAGCGCAGCAAAAGTGCCCTCATGGACAAAGCAGCCATCGCATGCATGTACTAATCCAATTGGGTTGGCATGGTGACCATGACCCACGTGCTTCGACCAGGGCCCTTAAGAGGCACCGCCCTTTCTCCTTCCAGATGCGCCACCGGGAATATTGTCGTCTCTCAAGGTAGAGCGCTCACGACATGTCACCAAAAGAGAGGACTCTCAAGTTGGACTCACTTCCTCACGGTAAGAAGAGATTGAGAGGGTAGATAAGTTAAGGGATCAACGTACCTATAGATAGCTGCCCCCAACCACAGATTTCTCACCAATTGAGTTGAGTGTGCATTTGATGACCGGTTGTAGCCTCGGTACCACCCACAACGCAATGCAGTGCCACCTCAGCCAAATGCCACATCAGCATGCTCTCATCACCAATCATACATTTCGCCGTCGCCACGGCATCCCAAGCCGTATAGCCTTCCGGCGCACACCTCTCTACCCAGGTCGTGCGCCTAGTTTCGGCCTGACGTCACAAGAACCAACTGCGAAGAAGCATCGTCAACGCACCAAGTCTGTATAACGCTAGCGCACCAAGGTAAGCGGCGAATCGAACCAGCTCTGATACCAACTTGCAAGGAACATGAATATGGACGAAGCAAAGAAATCCCAATTGCAAATCACACTGAAGTCCAGGTAGTCAAAGCAAGAGCAGATAACACATTGGAACTGAGCAATCATCCATTTGAGAACGATACAGCAAAAGTCGTGAGTCAATGCCCAAGCCCAATCGGCCAACACCAACAACATTACCCGAAGTAGCCTTCTCTCCTGAATGGCGCCAGGCGCCCTATCTACTCTACAGCCTATCCTACAACTACAGTCATGGAAGCAACCAGACGACTTGACGACCAGCTAGTGATGACGTCAACACCAATGCCGACCTCCTCCTCCACCAGGTACGTCACTCTCTCTTGTCCCTCACTCTCCCTTGTTATCCCACACAGCGCCCTTCACTTTCCGAAGAACCACCTTCGCCCTCACCTCCTCCAACGCCCTCCTGCAGCCTGGCTATGGCTGCCAACGCCCTGCGCCCAAACTGCGCTCTACCGCTTAGCGCCGGCCTGGCTTCCTAGCGCTACATCTGCTCCAGCACGTGCATTAGCGCAGCAGCGTGCCGACATTGCACGCAAACGCCAAGATCCCTCCCCAGTCGCATGCTCTGCCTATATGCCAAGCTGCGTGTGGGCGGCTGCGTTTGAGCCTGTGCCTGCCCCCACCCCCCCCGTATCTACGCCCAGGCCCAATGCAGACAAGGGCCCAGGCCGTACAGTTGTGCCTCTTTCATCAAGGCCTTCGTCCAGATTCAGATAGTAGGCCGGTTTCCTATTGGCATTTTCGGTCTCTATGTCCAGCATGCAATGTCGGCCTCACGTTTATGCGCCCAGGGCCTAACCAATACTGGGGCCCTGGTCCTTCTGCATTTGCAGGGATCTGGTACTCGGTGCACTCCAACCAACTGGCGTGCGGCAACTGTCTAGACCCCACTTCGTGAAATGTTGAATGAAAAGGCCGCTCGTTGATTTGCTGGCCCGCCTTCACTTAGGGCGGGCACTAGGCTTGCTGGGGGCCTTAGCCAAGAACATGTACATCACGGCAAGGCCCCTTTGAGGGCTCAATCCTCACACGTCTGTTCTTGTGTTTTTATTTTTTTTATTTTTTTATTTTGGGGTCGGCGGGGTGTAGACGGCTCCTGCGCAGCCACCCTCCCGCCTCGATCCCGACAGTTCCGTCTGCGACGTGGCTGGAAACCCTGTGAACGGTCGTCCACTTATTTAGGGTCCTGTGACCGGCCGGTCACGTGTTGGGGATCCTATTGGGACTCCTATCATTCAAACCCTTCAGAAAATCCTAAACTCTTTCCTGCTTATCGCATGTCTGATGACATACTATTCTTTATTGACAATTTCGAAGAAAAAATATAAATTCCTGCCTGCTTATAGCATGTCTGATGACATACTCTTCTTTATTGACAATATCGAAGAAAACATGTGAATTCCTCACAAAGAAGAAATCAAAACCCTGATTATTGGGGAGTGCCATGATGTTGAGGGTCATTTCGGATTTAAACCATCAGTACTTGGCCCATACATCGGCCACGGGGTGTTTTCGTTAACGCCCCACAACTTTCAGACGTCGAGGTACCGGTCCTCAAAGGCTGGCACCGCCAGCCAAAACACTGTTTTCTTGTTGCGCTGGCGGGTTAGCGCGAAATGGCGTGCAGGCCGTTTTCAGGCTCGACATTGGCAGCTAGGCCAAGTACTAGTGGTTTAAGAAGACATTTGCTAACACGCGTGAGCTTTTTGAATGGCAAGGGATGAAAGAAGATGTGCTAACCTATGTGAGAACTTGTCTTGTTTGTCAGAGAAACAAGTCGTCTCATGAGAATCCTTTGGGACTGCTCAGACCGCTCCCTATTCCAAGTGAGCCAAGTGAGTCCATTTCCATTGACTTCATGAGTTTCACCAAAAGTCGAAATGGGAACAGTCAAGTAATGGTGATTGTTGATAGGTTCTCAAAATACGCAATGTTCATTCCTTTACCATCTAAAGCTAGAACGAAAAGATCCAGATGCTCCGGTAGGGATGTACGGTTCATAGGCCAGCAATGTTAAAAGCTCATGGAAGCCTATGGCACAAGGTTGACGATGTCATCAGGTAGACACCCTTAAATAAATGGCCAAACTGAGCAGATGAACCGGTTGTGCCAACAACGTTTGCGCATGTATGTTCGGCCAGACCAAATCGATTGGGATGAGAACTTACCCAAGATTGCAAGTGCACATAACAATATTGTTCACACTATTACAGGTAGGACACCAAACGCACTGCATAAAGGTTGGAAGTCGAGTCGCCCTGGAAGACGACAGCAACAGTACAAGGTGAAGGTCAAGACGCAACCTGAATCCGAATCCCGATGGTTTAGCAAGAAAGAACTTCTACCTATTGCACCTGATATTGTTGCAGCGTATGAGTGTGGGTTGAAAAAACGCCAAGCCTAAAAGAAACTTATTTCTGCGATGGAACTGGAAATTGGGCCGGATGGAATGCAATAACTCAGCTCAAATCTGCATTAGTCGTGGGCTGTAGGTCGTCACTTTTGGTCAAAGCCCCGAAATAGGGGTCAAAAGTCATGCCCTAAGTCTTGGTAATGCCAGGACAAAGGCCTGATGTCAAGGGGTACCCAAGACAAGATCGAAACTGGCCTTCAGAGCCCCTACGTGAAGCAGTTGACCCTGGGAAAGTCAACGGTCAACCCCAGCTCGGGAATCCAGGCCCAGAAGTCAAAGTCAACCCGCTGGTCAACCTCGGCCGTAGATTGGATGCACATGATTGGTTGTCCGGTCCAAGTGGGACATGTGGGGAATATGCAACTGTATGACATCCAGGCCATTGGCTGCCAACAGATCTGGGACGTCGTACCCAGGAGACCAGTGGCTGGTCAACGTGAGTCAACACTATAAGTTGACCCAGCCCCTGATTGAGATCATTCAGTCTTGTGCGCTCTGCTTGACACTGGCTTGATGCTAGTGCGACGATGCGAGACTGCTGCAGCTTTATGTTGGTGCCATTCTCTGTGTGCAGGCGCTAGCCTTGGGTGATTATGCTGGTGTGGCCATTGCCACATTGATTGCAGCATTGACGAGAGAGACGGCGAGGAAGAGGGGGATCTGAACTGTGAGATTGGTTGAGTGATGAGGAGAACCTTACCTGAACGTACCTGTGTCGCTGCGTGTGCTTGATGCACGTCTCCAAGAGGAAGATCTGCGCCATCCTCCTTGGTCGTAGCTGACGTGGCAGGAGGATGGGCGCCTTGTTGTGACCTGTTCGTCATATGTGTCAGTGATGGTCAGGGAAGAGCTGTACTGCTGACATGGCGAGAGTGTGGGAGAGCTGAGGAAATGGGCAAAGAAGAGGTTTCTGCTTCATTGATTCGTGTGGAAACTCTCCTCCTCCTCCTCCCTGTCTTTCCTCCCACCTTCCTCATTCTCTTCTTGATGATCGGGACATTGGAAGACTATGTGTGACGAGCATGGTTCCATAAACGATTTTTGGAGACAATGATGTTGCGCTGTGACAGACTTGTATCTCGACATTTGTGAGCTTCTCATCTGACTGGGTTCATTACAATTCCTGGTTTCTGCTGAAATCACTTGTGTTGCTTTGATTGGCATGTATCGTGTGACCTTGGAGTGCTTGCATGGTTGCGAAGTGGGAGTCAAATTGAGTGGGATAATTGCAGCAGCAGAGCTAGCAATAGGACTAAAACAGGCAACAACATCATGTCATCAACAACTGAAAAATACAAAGAACTTCTGAACCATACATACGTGATCCTCTGTGTCTCTGGAACAAGGACCCCCGTCAAATTGATCATCTGCACCTCTTTTATGCTGCGCAAAGTCATCCAACACCAGTGCACAGTTCATTCGTGATTATCAGGTGATCCATCATGATTAGAAGAATTTCTCAGTCTCAGAAAACAAAAGATGGGCCAGCGACAATCCCCGCATATGAGAAAAGGAGTGTTGATGATAGTTAAATCATTGGGTGAGTAGAATAGGTAGAAGGAATGATGACATCAATGAGGACAAACAGGCTGAGTGTAGTTTATCCGGGAAAAGGAGTGACCACCCAGTTGCGGATTGTTGCTGTGTTTGGTAGTAAGGCTCTGAAAGCAAATTGCAATGATTAGGACTTCTTTATTTGAAAGACATTGAAGTTTGAAGTTTGAACAAAACTTCATGTACGAAAAATGGAAGAAGTCAGGCACTCACAAGCATTGTATAGAAAGCAAGCTTTTCATATTATAAACGGTAATCCATGACCCTATTTTAAACTGACAAGGGAGAAGAACAATGTTTGGAGCAACAAGCAAGACAGATCATATTGGAGATACGATAACGAAATGAGGTTGTTCATTGCAGTCAATTTTCTCGGCAGTGCATCAATGATCTGAAAAGTCAAAGTGCACGTGTCACTCTTTGTCTCTTTCTGTGTGTCTGAATCTCCATTCCTCTGTGCGTGTCGCAGCCTCAGTTTCTGTTTCTCTCTCTCTCTCTCTCTCTCTCTCTCTCTCTCTCTCTCTCTCTCTCTCTCTCTCTCTCTCTCTCTCTCTCTCTCTCTCTGTGTGTGTGCATCATTGTTGTTAGTGTCTTTGCCCTTGCTGTTGTTCCACTGTATGTGTGCTGTAAGTTGTCACCACAACAATCCCTTTTCCACCCAGATGAATAGATCCAAAATTGGAAAAGATCTACCGCTCTAGCAAGCAACATGAACCACACATAATGACTCCTTATGTGCGTTGTGAATTGTCACCACAACAATCCCTTTTCCACCAACATGAGGAGATCCAAAATTGAAACAGCTTTACTTCTACTGCAAACAGCATGATGTGTCTGTGTCTGTTTTCAAAGAACCCCAGACTCTCTCTCTCCCATTACATCCACAAATCATCACAGATACAGATAGGCAATATAGTAGAAAATGCAAGGTTGGCCACATTTGGGTGGTTAAGTGCCAAATGCCCACATACTCGTCTGCCGCTGAATCGGCACACTTGCACAAATTTATTATAATCTATAAAAGTATGGAGGGCATAATGAAACGGTATTCACCAATTCGTGGTAGCTGAGGTAGATCCCAGGGCTCGATCCCTAGTTTCCCAACTTACCTGTGTACAATACCAGCGTCAACTCGAAGAGTTGAACCTGCGACCTGTAGAACCGCCAGTGGTAGGTAGGTCTGTCGTAGGTCTATAGGTAGCCAGGATTCGATCCGTAGACCTATAGACTAGAAGGCTAGCTGCAGTCCTTCTAGAAGGTTGGCAAGTGGTCAAGTGGTGCAGGCAAGTGGTCAAGTGGTGGTCAAGTGGTGCAGGCAAGTGGTCAAGTGGTGCAGGCAAGTGGTCAAGTGGTGCAGCCAAGTGGTCAAGTGGTGCAGGCAAGTGGGCAAGTGGTGTGACTAAAGCAAGCCCATGTTGGAGAGAGTCTAGAAAGTACCAGTCCGGTCCAGCAAGTACGACGGGGGGAACTGTGTGCACCATGGGCCAGGGACACAAGGCAGACCAATGCAGCACAGAAGCATAAATCAAGAGGCTGCGTCCATTCATTCATTCATTCCTGCGGATGCCA
>BFEA01000374.1:424650-441195 GCA_003427395.1 Chara braunii
TATTGCCTTATCATATCTGTTGACTCTTCCCCGGTGATGCGGACCCCGTCCATAACCAGTATGCATCGTTTTCTCCAAAGGGTCCACATAACCGCTTTTCTTCCCAACTTGAACATGTTGTTTTCGAAGGTATTATTAGTGGGGGAGGACCATGCCTCGCATAGAATGGCGCGCCAATCCCATGGCCAGTGAGAACCAGTGCCCAATCTGGT
The DNA here is from genome assembly GCA_003427395.1 of Chara braunii. Classification (NCBI taxonomy): domain Eukaryota; kingdom Viridiplantae; phylum Streptophyta; class Charophyceae; order Charales; family Characeae; genus Chara; species Chara braunii. The sequence continues at coordinate 424,863 of BFEA01000374.1, forward strand.
TCCAGTCCTGGAAGACATTATCCATCCAACGCAGACCGGGTTCGTTACAGGACGGAGGATTCAAGACAACATCCTCCTGGTTAATGAACTTTTGAAACTAACAAGGCAAGACAAGCAGAATGTGGCAGTTGTTTTCATCGATTTTGAAAAAGTGTATGACCATGTTGATTGGCTGTTTTTAGATAAATGTATGGAAAAAATGAACATTGGACCGGTCTTCCGGCGATGGACCCGAATACTACACCACAACGCCACTACGACCATCCAAGTCAATGCCAGGATAGCACCGGCCTTTCCACTGCAAAGATCGGTCCGCCAAGGGGACCCTCTGGCACCCTTCCTCTTCATCATCGTGATGGAGGCGCTGGCAGCAAACCTCCGGGCCAACAAAGATCTGAGGAGATCGCAGATCTCTGCCATTCCTGAAGACGCGATCCCTATCTGCTCAATGTTTGCGGATGATCTGACTCTAATGATAGATGCTACTGCAACAAACATGGAGGAAATCAAGAGATTATTTGACCAATTTACAGCAGTCTCAGACATGACGGTCAACTGGGGAAGCAAGACCCTGGGGTGGTGGATCCACCATCAAGGAGTGCGTCCACCGGAGCTGCCACAGGTCAAATGGCTCCCTGAAATGGCCCCGGTCAGAGTGTTGGGAATTAGGTTGACAACGGTGGGCAAACCTGCATCCAATGATGACTGGATTTTTAAACCGGCTCTAGAAAATCTGGCTAAGTGGAAAGACCGACATACCTCCCTTATTGGCAGAGCGCTCGCGATCAACAGTGTAGTTCTAGCAGCTCTGTGGTACAAATCTGCAATATGGACCCTCAGCAAGGAGGCTGTCCGCTCACTTAAAAGGCAATTAGTAGCCCTGCTATGGAGAGGAGATGGCGAGCTCGCAAATGTCATCAGCAGGGTGGCCTGGTCATCGGTAATCCAACCCAAAGACAGAGGGGGCCTGGGAATCCTGGACCCAGCTATTCAGATAGCGGCATTAACTATCCAATGGGTCAGGAGATTGTTATTCACTGAGCACCTCCCATGGCATGCCCTGGCGTTGCAACGACCCCCAACCTGTAGGTGCCGACCAGCCAATTGGTCGACGGGTTGGCAGCCAACCAGTCAAGGGCCGCCGACCGTTGGGGGGTGCAACCATGCTAAGTACCCTTTTCCTCTCGCGCCGCGGCCCTTTCCTTGGCGCCGTCGTCCGTTTTTGGCCTACTTAGGGTTTGAATCGCGCGACTTAGCAGCCGCGCGTCATTATTTTAGGTAAGATAGGTCTAGCATTCCCATGACCGTGTGCCTCTGTGGCCCTAACACGAACCATGTTTGATTGGGCACACTGCCGATTACCACCATTATTCTCGGATGTCACAAGCGTTCGGGCTAAGGTCCAAAAAATTTATAGTCTCTCGCTTATAGGCTAGTCTGGATAAACTTCTGGCAGCCATCAGTCTCATCAAGTCCCTTAATTTAACGAAAGAGTGGGACAGCGTCCGACATTGAAAAACCCGAGTAGATACCATTGTAAGGGTGTCTGCTCCGACAACGCCTCTACCAAATCCATAAGGCTTTTTAAGGTCTGGGTTTGTGCCCAGTCGTTCATTTGCCTGGCGAATCCCTTTGCCGCTACATACCCATTCAATCAGCTCGCTGCCGATCCTTCTAAGTAAGAAGTGGCAGTGATTACCTCCTCCTCACGCAGAGTGCGCTTGGCCCTCACCCATGATGGAACCGTCCTCAACCAGGTGTCGAGGGCCTCATCCTCCTTGTCTCCTGTAAAGACAGTCGGGGGTACATTGGGGTCTTGAGATACCAAGGTTGATGTGGTCCAGTCTGTCCGGCTTGCTGAGCCTGTGACTGTACCGACTGCTGCCCTACAACTACAACAGTTGAGCCTGAGGATGAAGAAGCAGCAGTATGTGTTGCTGTTGCTGACATACCACGTGGTATGACACCAAACTGTGGAACAAAGGGGCCTGTCATCGCCGGTAATGAATCTGGCGATGGAAAAGTTGCTTGCTACCGGACACTGGGTCCGCCTGGTATGGAGGGTAGTGGTCCTCCCCTTTCCTGCATGGCAGTCAGTATCTGGTCAAGGGTTGACTGGATCTCATCCAGTCGGCTGTCAAAACACTCATTTATACCCAACAGATTTACCTGGATGATCTTTCCTGCATCATCCAGGAGTGAATCATCTAACCCTTCTAATGCAGCTTAGTCGGTCGCTCTACTCTCAATCTAGTTTTCCGAGTTCTAATCTTATCTTGTCAGTCGGTAGCAGCCCTGAGTTTCTTCTCTAACTGTAAGCGGAGTAGCTCTACTTGCGGGAGTTCCTCCCTAGTGGGGGGAGGTGGTTGGCCGTACTGTGAGCCAGCCATCTAACTGCTGGAGGGTCCTCCACTCATCCCACTGGATGAGACAAAGGACATAGCAAAGGTTCCTGAAGGCTGCTGACCTTGCAAGGTCGCCGCAAAAAATGCCTTGGTGTCAGCACTTGCTGCTGCTGCTGCTAAGGCATGTTTCGCCTCTGTTGCTGCATGTCTGGCCCTATGCAAACGCTGGGCCCTTGCTTCGGCCCAGAACCTTCTCTCGTCCCCCGGTAGCAGAACCTGAAACACAACGAGAATTCGGTGTGTATCCCGGCGTCTTTGCCTCCTGTCGTCAGCTGTCCCTTCCCCACTATCCGTACTGCTCATCGGCTTGGCAGATCATCGTCTGCACTAGCACCCTTGATGGGGCCTACCACAGCATGTGTCTGACCTTTTGTAAAATAAAAATAAATATTTATTTGGCAAGTCAATCAGGCTACCGATCAGGTGGCGTCAACATAACATACATAGATTGAGCAAATGATCTATTCCTACTTTGATCAGTTCTCCTACAGCAGCAATAGACAGAACTGGAAATGGTAGACTACTATAGTTCTTCTCTAATGTTGTTTGTCAAGTGTTAGCAATTGGTCACACTTCAACTAATCAAAATAGAAATAATTCACTTGCACAGATATATGTGGAGATGGAAATAATAGTGTCAATGTTCGAGCACCAATTGGAGCCTTCCATCCCCTGTATTCAACGATCCTGATTGCATCATCGTGCAGCGGTGTCTATGGTGTGCACATCGGCCCACCCCTGTGCCCAGGAACCCGCTTATGGCCAACACTGCCCTTTATTTATCCTCGCATGCAACGAGCCTTACTCAGACGACCTGGCTGATCTTGAGGCAATTTAAGGACAGCACCCAAAGTCCTCAGGAATTATTTCACGTTGGAGACAGGACGACGATCACAGCGACGTGCCAGTTCCCCGCCAGAGGTTCTCTATAGACGGTCTGGTGCACGTCTTCGCATAGGACTGGCCAGTCCACGTTCCCTCTACAGCGCAGCAGGAGCTCAAAGGACAAAGCAGCAAAGCATGCGTGCTCTACTCCCATGGGTTGGCATGGTGAGCGTGCTTCGACCAGGGCCCTTCAGAGGCACCACCCTCTCCTGCCAGATGCGCCACCAGGACGAATGTCGACTCTCAAGGTAAAACCCTCACGACTATTGAACCAGAAGAGAACACTCAAGTCTAACTCACTTCCTCATGGTAAGAAGAGATTGAGATCGGAAGATAAGATAAGGGAACAACGTACCTGAAGATAGCTGCCCCCAGCCACAAATTTCTCACCAATTGAGCTGACGTGCATTTTGATGACCGGCCATAGCCTCGGTACCACACACAATCCGAAGGAGTGCCACCTCAGCCAAAATGCAATGTCAGCATGCTCTCATCATCCTGCATACATCCACTATTGCCACAACCTTCCTGCTAGACTCCCCTCTACCCAGGACTGGCAAACCAAGCCAGCGTCAATGTATCCTCACTGTGTAGAAGCTTCGTCAGCGCACCAAGTAAAAAACTCACCAGCGCCGGTGATCGCCAATATCGAACCAGCTCCGAACCCAAATTGGAAGGAATATTAGCGAGAGCGATAGATAGAATTCCAATTCGCAAAATCACCCAGGCAGTCATGTACCAAGCAGAGAGCGCAAAGCACCAAGATATCATCCCAATAAGAGCAATACAAATAACTCATATGTCAATGTTGACGCTCTCTGGCCACACGCAGTATCCAATGGCGCCCCTACTGATCGGCGCTCAGCGCCCAGCCTCACTGCTCAGCCTATCTACACCTATCTACGTTCATGCAACTGGATCAGATCGAAGTTGAAGACCAATGTACGTGACGTCATCACCAATGCCGACCGCCAGCATATACCAGGTACATTATCTCTCCTCCCCTCGTCACACCTCGACTCCCCTCTGCATGCGCCTCCTACCCGAAGACCACCATCGCCATCACCTGCAACCCGCACGCGCAGCCCGTCCATGGCCGTCGTGCGCCCGCTGCCACCGCAGCGCCCCTCTCACCTCTCTGCGTCTGTGTGCACGTCTGGCCAGCTAGCGATATTGCAGCAGCACTTGGCAATGCAGCAGCGTGGCCGCTAGGCCTGGGCCTGACGTGTAGGGGCCCAGTAGCTTTGAGTTGGCCGAGAGTGTCTGCACCCAGGCCCAGTTTCGGACACTGGCCTCGGCCTCGTGCAGTTAGGCACGTCCAGGTAGCCCTCCAGGCGCCAAGTGTTTGCCGCATTCGCATTGGCTGCGTGTGCCCAGGGCGCAACCACCTGAGCCCTGGGCTCAACTGTACAGCTCAGCTGTTGCTTCCAGAAGGAGCCACAAAAGGCTCACATTACTCTGTAACCAACTGGCGTGTGGCAACTGTATGATACCCCGTATACAAAAAATGTTGAAAATAGGCCTCTTGTTGTTGTACAGGCCTGCCTTCACTTAGGACGGGCACAAGGCGTGCTCGGGGCCGCAGCCCAGAACATTTGCATGCCCAAGAAGGGACTCGTGAGGGCGCCTTCCTCGCAGTATAATAGAAAATGCAAGGTTGGCCACGTTTGTGTGGTTCAGCACCAAGTGCCCACACACCCGTCTGCCGCCGAATCGCCACGATATATACATAATATATGCATATATATTTCATAATCCATAAAAGGGTAGACGGCAAAAGGCAACTTACCTAAGACAGAGGACTCCACCAGCAAGAAAGCACCGACCCCAGCTACCAAAGGTCCGAAAAGACTTGGAGAGCCCTCCTCGTCGGCCCACAGAACCACAAACTTAATTAAGCAAACCCAACAGCATAACGCAAAAGGCTCCACTAACAAAAAAGCACCGACCACACATGAGTGTGTGTGCGTGTGTGTGTTTTGAATTTTCACCACAACAGCCCCCTATTCCACCCAGGTCAGCTGATCCAAAAAATAGAAGCATATTCAAGAGTGTGTGTGTGTGTGTGTGTGTGTGTGTGTGTGTGTGTGTGTGTGAGAGAGAGAGAGAGAGAGAGAGAGAGAGAGAGAGAGAGAGAGTTTCTTCTCCTTCCTTTTTCTTGTCACAGAGAGAGACTTTCTGGCTACTACCTTAGTGAAAAAGTCCTCATGATAATATGCTCAAGGATTGACAATTGAATTAACGAAGACTCATGTGAACATTGAGAGGACAAATACCTATCATGGTATGCTCTGTCACTGGGGATGCGCACTGCAATGGACAAATGGTCGTCACCTCCATCGTCCTTGCCCAAGGCCTCCAAAAAGTAGAATTTCCCAGTAGTCAGAGGAATTGGGCGTGATTGCTGTGTCGGAGATTCCCACCAGTCCCTTGGTGATGTTGGTGACACACACTCAGCAATCTGCATCAGGAGAGAAAGGGGGAACATGACCACCAACACAATGAGTCATTTGCACCTATAGTTGGATGCTTCTTTAACCTGAGAGCAAACTATGATCAATCATATGGCAAGTCACCAGGCCTTGGGGGCGCCCAGTAGGGGGCGCCCGCATCGAATTGACCGAGCCTTATGTGAAGGCCGGGCATAGGGAGTAATGAGGGAGGATTGAGACAGGAACGAGCGTAGGGAGAGCGGGAATTTAACTGTTGTAGTGATTGTCGTCGTTGCCCCTGTGGGGTAGCCTTCTTACGAACACAACGTGCCCCCCCATCGCAGTCGCATCAGATTGGAAAGACAATTTGAAAACATGTGTTGTCAATTTCATCATCATCATCATCATTATTATTATTATTATTATTATTATTATTATTATTATTATCTTTGTCAGTGCCTTTTGATGTTTTTGTACGTGACGAAAAGAAGAGGAAGAAGACTGGGCGATGAAGAGGTACGGGATTGCCAAGGGCAGAGCGTCGTTTGTGCATAGCGGGATGTCTGGTCAGGAGTCTGTGCACAGCAGAAACACCTGATCAGAGATCCGTGGGTGCATCAAGCGTCAAGAGAGATTTTTTTCATGAGAGTTTGGCTACGAACATTGTAAGCCGACCTTCAGGGTCAGACCATTGTGGCAATCAGAATTGGGCGGGGTATGATGAACTTATCCTATTCTGCAGTCGGGCAGATCTTCCGAGAAGGGCATTCAGTCAGCTGACTAAAACTTCGGGAAAAGGGGGGAAAAGTTACATGAAAGGAGAGTTTCTGATCTGCTCAAGTGCTGGCAACATGCAGAGTGTATTGGTCTAATGCTGTAACAGCCGATGCCAATCAGCAAAGTTGGACATTGACAAGTCATGAGTTAAATAATCAGTATCAGTGATTTCGTTGTCCATAAGCTACGGTCGACGGGTTCTCTGTCTGTGAGTGCATTTCATTAGTGCATGTGCCCTGGATGTTCTTACATCACAAGACTGCGATATGCATACACGTGTACACACAAAGAGAGAAAGTAGGAGAGAGCGAGACTCATCTAGTTGGGTGATTGCTTCACCTTCTGGCGGCTTCTACGAGAACTATTGGAAGTGCGAACTACCACAGTTAAGGCAGTTGTTACCGCGTTGACGTCCCACAGTTACAGTGAGAGGCTGTTGGGTTGAAGTTGTTGTGACTGTGATAAACAACTTACAGAAGACCTGCAGTTGTTGACCTGGATACTTTCTGAAAGGATAACTGTGATTATTAAGGTGTTGAACTGATGGCCATAAATTCTGTTTGTCCAAGTATTGTCTTCTGGGACCAAGGTTGGTTGTCTATGACTGGAACACGGTATGGAGCCTATGACAGTCTGAGTGAAGTCTGAGTATGGAATGTTATGAATAAGTTATTTGCTGAGACAATACTCGGTGAGCGCAGGTCATTAGCTGAGACTATCACCTGATATGTTATTTGAAGTTGATGATCTCAACAACTCGCTGAATAAGTTATGAATACTTGTGAGAGTGAATCCCTCCGCAGGAAAATTCGCGCCAGCGCCGCTCGGTGAGCGCCGGTCGCCCGCGCGTCAGCCCCTTCGCGCCGGTTTTTCGAACTCGACGCGCGCTTTCGAATTCGCGCGCACTCTCGCGCGCTTCCACGGGATCGCCATCGCCATCAGCATGTTCTGAGTTCTCTTACGGGATCGCCACCTACACTAGGGACGAACAAGAGAATTCGAATCGGACCGGGAAAAGAGAGGGATGAAGGGGAGAAGAGTGTGAGGCCTCGTCACGCCACACCCCCGCGCGTGGCCGTCGCATCCGAGGATAGGGACAGGTACAAGCAATGAAGGAAGGGAAAGAAAGAGAGAGAGAGGAAAGAAAGAGGAAGAAGAAGGAAGCCGAAAACAAAGGCAAGGGGCGGAAAAAGGGAGTCTCTGCGAAGTGTAAGGAAGCACAAGAGGGGAAAGAAAGGCCTGAGAGGACACCGAGGTTGAGACAGGCCTTATCAAGACCGTCGTCACCACGAGATGTCAACCGCAATTCCATAAAGCATGCCATCTTTGTGATTTGTGCCATGGTCAACAACACGAGTAATACATCCGGGACACACAGCCATCTCGGATGTATTACTTGTGTTGTTGACCATGGCACAAATCGAGTCTCTCAAACCATCGCCAAGACTCTCAACTCACTGATAAGTTATCTCAAACAAATTCCCTACTAACCCTCAATCACTCACCTACTGGATTTCTCTCCCCCCTCCCTCCTCAGTCCCTTACCAAACTCCCCTTTTTTCCTTACCCTCTGCCCGCTTTCCCTACTCTTCCCCTTCCCCGCCGCTTTTGCCCATCTTCCCTCCAACCTACTCCTCAACCCTGTCCACCCCCCAGTACAACGCGACAAGATAAGAAGCTCCGAGCCCGAAGCCCCGAGACTTCCCTAGATCGGCCTTTGAAATCCAACCCATACTCACATAGCCCCCCCCAAGCGCTACCCTACCAGGTTCCTATCACACTACCTCCCCCACCTCTATCCCCGCCCCCTCGCGATCCCAATCTGCTCTCTCCTACTCTCTCTCAACAGACTCCCCCATTCCTAACCAGCCTCTGCCCCGATCCCATCCCGCCCCTAACCCGCCCCCTCCCTGAGCCCAGCTCAGCCCCACATCACCCTCCCCCCACCCCCACCCACAACCCACCCAGTTCCTATCACACCCCCAACCTGTCCCAGCCCGCTACCTAACCCGATCCCAACCGGCTCCCATCCCGACTCCAACCCGCCCCCGCCTAGCTTACACCTAATATCCATCCCGACCCCTGCCCATCACAATTACTATCGCAATCCGCCATACCGAGACTCCATCCCGTCCCCATCCCGATCCCGATCACGTCCCCACCGAGTACCAACCTCACCCCCCTTCCACTTCCCACCCCGACCACACCTCCATCCCATACCCGCTCTGATCCTATACCACCCCATCTCCCACTCCCAATCTCACTCCAGCCCGCTACCCATCCCACTCTCAACCCATTCCCATTCCGGCTCTAACCCGATCCCAACCAATCAACACCCCTAACCCAGCCCAATCTCAGTCCGTCAACTCTAGTATCCTATCCCGCTACATTTAGCCCCAATTCCGCCCCCATCCCATTCCAATCAGGATCCCACCAGAACCCCATCCCACCTCCAGCTAGCCCAGATCCCGATCCCACCCCCATCCCGTACCTACCCCGACCCTAATCCATCCCCAAGGTCCCAGCCCGCTATCTATCTCGCTCTCATTCGGCGCCCATCCCAACGCCATCGATACCCCACCCAACTAACATTCCTTTCCCCATCTGACTACAGCCCATCATCTCTTAGACTCAATCACGGAACATGCCACACTTACATTGACCCCCCCCGATACCACCTCGAACCCACATTAATTCAATCTTTCCTCGACTCCACATTGAAACAATCTCACCTCACCCCGTCACCCCGTCACCCCCTCACCCCGTCACCCCCTCATCCCCCCACCCCGTCTCCACTCCAGTCCCCACCTGACCACAACATAACCCATGTCCGATCCTACTGGAAAAGCACCTCCTCTAACCCCATCTCGACCTTAACTGATCACCTCGTCGTCCCCAACCTGTTCCAAGCAACCCCACCCCTCTTCCACCTTGCCCCCTTCTCGACCCGACCCCGCTCTCCATTCATCTCCAACCACAAACCCACCCCACACACATCCCGACCTCACGCCAATCCACGATCCCACCCGGTCTCCACCCAGTTCCAGTTCTGGAACCAGTCTCAGGATGGAAGGCATGGGAATCGAAACACAAAACCGGCTGGCGGAACAAACAAGGACAACTCTCATTAAAACAACCAAGCTCATCGACCAAGGAGGAAACAACAAAGAGGAAGTAGTAATCTACGAATGTCCCAAAGAGCTCACATCCAAGCAAGAAGAGCTTCACAAGAAACATGCAGTCCTTTTCACATTTGCGAAAAAAAGCCAGGAACTTGACAGGCAAGCAAAATTGAAGTGGATATGGGTAAAACTAAAGAGCTTGGAACCAATCCAAGGGACTGAACCCAAGGTCTCATTCCACCCAAGGTCAAGGAATGTAATCATGGTGCTATGCATGGAAGAAGCCCTCGCGTCCTTTTTAAAGAACAAGTGTTTTACTTGTAACTCATCGGTCGTCACAGTTCACCCCTGGATACAGGCAAGACTTGCTCAAAAAGAACTTTTGGATCTAATTTGACAACGTCCCGGAGGGAATGCACGGTAGCGTCAAAGAAAGAGTGAGGATGGAATACGGTCATTTCCAAGATCCTCACTGGATTGTATCAACACCGGATTTTCTCACTTCTCACCATAACCAAATGACAGTGGTGCTAGACACTGGGAACAACCCCACGCCGTTCACCCCCAAGGAATGGTTCTTCTCACATGAGAACAAAGTCATCAGGATCACCGTGTCCAGCAAGTCCAATCCGATGTGCTTTAAATGCAGACAGAGAGGACATCTAGGGACAAATGTCAACTGCCCCAAAGCAAGGGAAAACACAAAACCCAAGCCCCTCAAAACAGCCAACTTACAGGAAGTGACGGGCAAAAAGGGTTATTGGTACATTCCGGGTTCACAATACGCAGGCTGGGTGTTCAATGATAACATGGACACTCCAGATTGGGTTTGGACTTTGAACAGCGAACCAGCATCCGGACCCGATGTATGCCCACCTTTCGACAGCAGATGGCAGGCCATGAAGATGGAAAAGAAATCCCCCAAATGTTTTACAATGGACCCCGCCATAAATGTGGAGAGTCTAAAGCAGGAAATTTGGGAGAGAGATCTGTGAGCGGACCTGCAATTGCTACAAGAAATCACTGAAAAGAAGTGGGTAGAAGTGGTCAGACAGAATCAAGAAACAGAAAAGAGTAAAGGCGAGCAACAAACACAAAGGACTTACTCGAGAAGACAGCAGAGGGGGCAAGCAAAAACAGGGCAGGTCCAAGGAATGAATGCAACAGAGGCGGAGCAAGAAGGGGCAGCCGCTACTCCCTCACTCGAAGGAGGATCCAGCTAGTCAAAACCCCATGGTGGGGGAGAAAAGGAAGCATCTTGAAGGTGCATTTGACAAGGATCTTACAGACGAAGAACAAGAACAGGAAGAGACCGTGTACTACCCATGGTCGGGCGGCCAGGAGAGTAAGCTGCTGGAATTCATTCAGAAATTTGAGAAGGAAAGACAAGACAAATTTGACCTGCAACTGATATTGCACAAGGAATAACAAAAAAAACAGACAAACAACAGCTGCCTCAAACCCCTCTCAATCGATTCCACTCTCAGAGAATCCTTTCTCTCCTCTCGAGAGAGAAGAAGAACTGGCAGCCTTCCTTGCAGAAAAATATAGTGCATCGAAGGAGAACCTGGAAATGGAGATAGATGAAGGGAACGCGGGTTGTGAGAGGGAGAAACTGCATTCCAAGGGCACAAAGCTACCAAGCTACAAACGCACAACAATCTCAAGCGGACTGAAGGAACAACAAGGACAAACAGGTCTCAGGAAGGAAAGTGATCCCTCAACACTGCTGGGAATCCAAGCTGAGTCACTCTACGCACAATGCGAGAGGCTCACTGATCTGAACAAAGAAATGACCATGAGTACAGTGATAGTACAGGATCTGCACCTCAAAGCACACGAGGGATTTTGGGAAAGAGCGAGAAGGGAAGCAAGCACACTCCTTCTCACCCGAGCAGTAATCCCCATCCAATTTGACCCAGTGCGGGAGGAGTGGAGTGTAGTTGTTTGTAACGACCTCTCGGTGCCTAGGCTGCAAATGGGACAAAAGCAGGAGAAACTTTTGAAGAAGATCAGCAAGGGAAAGGAACCAAAGTCATAGGACTGGCAAGCAAGACGCCAGATGAGGAGGAAATCAACAAAATGGAAATATCCAGCGAAACGGAAGGGAAGGACCACAAACTTTACGACGCAAGACCGCTCCTGGTGAGGTATGACAAGGAAACACAACTTGCTCAAGGCATGCAATGGAGGCCCTGGTGGTGGATGGTTGCCCTACACATCACAACCTTAGGAAATGAAACAACCATGACCCACAACGCAGCAGCACTAACAACTCTAGTGGAGGTCAAAGTACTTACGATGAAGGAGGGAGAATTGTTTTCCCACCTCACCCCAGTGGAGGATGCAGAGGAAAGCAGCACCTCCATCTAAAACAACCCAAGCAAACCAAACCACGAACTACATTCTTTAAACAGTGAAAGATAGAAGGGGAGACTTAATAATCCAATCGTGGAATGTCAGAGGCTTGGCAACAATTCTTTCCAATCCAGAAAAATGGCACTGCCTAGTGAGTACGGCAGGTTGGAACAGTCCTAGCCCCCCAGACCTACTGTGCATACAAGAGACTCATCTAACTAACTCACAGGCGCACAAAGCAATAGAAAAGGAGTTCATAAGAAGGTTAAGAAATTGCGCAGCCACGGTAACAGCTTACAGCCCCAACCCTCTTCAGCAGGTGTCCTAATACTCACACACAGCAACACCGAAGCCGCACACTTCCTACAAATCAATTCCATTTCAGCAGACCAAGCGAAAGGAAGATGGGTCAAATTGGAGATTACTTATAGAGGGGAAGAACTCTGGATTATAAATATCTATGCCCCCAACTCTTCGGCAAAAAGAATTAAATTTTTTGAAGAAGTCAAGGCACTCCACCAACAACAGATGCACACAATAGTGGTAGGTGATTGGAATACAGTCCAAAACCCACAATTAGATAGGATATCGTGGGCTGAAGAAGCATCCCAAGACCCGGCCTCAACTGCTCTATCCCAACTGACATTAGAAAGTAGTCTCAAAGATCCCTATAGGATGCTCAATCCTGACAAAAAGGACTACACTTGTATAAGAAATACAACTTAGGGAAGAACATTTTTCTCGAGAATTGACTTCTTTCTCATATTACAGTCGCTAGAAGGGGCAGTAATAGACAGTTCAATAGGAATACTACCACACTACACAAGGTTTGACCATAATCCAATACCCATAAATTTAGCACTTACCCTAGACACTCCCATAGGGAAGAGTTTTTTTTAACTAAATACCTCACTTCTCAGTACAGACTCATTCAAGCAAGGCATACAAAGCAGATGGAAGAAACTAGGAAGGAGGCCAGAAGGAGGAAAGCAAGGCAAGAAAGCCTCGAAGCAATGGTGGAACTCGCAAAATTCAACCTTATAGCCAACCCGGGAGAACCACTATACGAACAACTTTTAGAGGAAGCCAGAGCAGAACTGAGCCAAAGGGCAGAGTGGAAGAGACAAGGGCTTGTCATTAGAGCGCGAGTAAGAGACTGGGAAAGTAACGAATCCATGACAAAGTTTTTTTTTCAGAAGATTAAGGCAAATCGCAAAAATAGTAGGATCCAGGGACTCGGGAATACTCAAGGAGACGTCCACACCTCACAAGAAGGGATACTAAGAGTGGCTGCAGATTTCTATCAAAGTCTTTACACATCTAAAACCAACCCGGAGGATAGTAATAACATACAGAAAGCAAGAGAAAAATTCCTGAAACACCTAGACAAAAGTCTCAAACGGGAAGTCATAGACTACTTAGAGAAAAAAATTACCAAGAGCGAACTCTATGAAGCCCTCAGGACTATGCAACCAAACAAAACCCCTGGTTTAGACAATCTGCCAAAGGAATTTTGGCAGGCCAACTGACACCTAATGGGAGATACGATCACATCCTTTTACCAAGAGGCCTTTGACAAGGGATCTCTCGGGGAAGAGGTTAGCACGGGAGTAGTCACCCTCCTATATAAAAAAGGGGAAAGAGAGGACATAAGAAACTACAGGCCCATAACCCTCCTACCGGTAGTGTACCAAATATTAGCAAAAACTCTAGCTAATAAAATAAGGAATGTCACAGATAAATGTTTTTCAAGCTTCATCCCGGGAAGATACATCTTGGATAATATGGTCTGCCTAAACGAAGCTACTAAAATCATAAAAGACAAAAAAATACAAGCGGCCATACTCTTCTTCGATTTCGAAAAAGCGTACGATCAGGTCAACTGGGATTTCTTACAGCTAAGCATGCAAAAAATTGGGGTTGGACCGAACTTCAGGAAATGGATAAGGGTGCTATATAGGGACGCCAAAGGGATGGTTCAAGTCAACGGTCACCTTTCGGAAAAATACAAAATGACAAGATCTGTTAGACAAGGGGACCCGCTGGCAACCCCAATCTTCCTTTTCGTGATGGAGGCAATAGCTGCCTTTCTCCGCAAGGACCCTTCCATAGAAAGACTCTCGTCAGATTATGACGGAAGACCTCTAATCATCCCCACGGTAATGTTGTTTGCAGACGACTTAACCGTCCTCATCAGAGCATCGGATTCCTCCTTCCTCGCACTCACAAAAGCAATGCAAGCATTCCAGCTGGCCTCGAAAATGAAGATAAACTGGAATAAAACAGTAGGTTGGTGGTTATCCTCATCTGGCCCCCCTCAACAAACCCAAGAGACACGGGGTATACGATGGCTGGACTCGCAGCAACAAGTACGTTTTTTGGGCACCCAAGTAACAGACAATGGAGTCAGCGAGTCTTCGGGTATCAGCCTCCTTGTCAAGATGACCAATAAACTGGCAGGCTGGTAGGCAACAAGCACGTCTCTTATGGGAAGGGTCCTCGTGCTTAACACCTCAATTCTATCTACAGGATGGTACGTGGCGTCCCTCTGGAATCCCCCCCGAGGTTTCTTTACCAATCCCAAAAAGAAACTTGGAGCCTACCTCTGGACAGGCAACGCAGATAAAAACAGCTACATATCCAAAGTAGCTTGGAAATATGTTACAAGACCCAAATCACAAGGAGGCCTAGGACTACTGAACCCAGTCGCACAATTTCAAGCACTCCAACTTAAATGGATAATCAAACTGATCTTTAACAGAGAACTTTCATGGCATAACATGGCCATGCAACAGATCCGCAACTTAGTTCCTTTCAAAGTTGACCCAACCATAAAAGGCTATCACTGGATACTCAACCCTGCATGGACCCCGGCTAGAAAAGAAAGAAGAAGGCAGATGGAAGGGAAGGACCCACCCAGTGACCACTGGGCCTCTTTGATAAAACATTGGAGAGGCTGCTTCCCACAGAAAATAAGAACCCCACAAATCAGAGAGGAGGTCTTGAGCAGAGTTTGCAACTGGGATTTTCAGGAATACTTGTACCTGACCTAACCACACCCTCTTCGAAAACCAACCACCCATACCCACTGTATATCTGCCCTGCCGGACCTTTACCCATCTCCACCTGCTAAAAAAAGAAAAAAAGTATACCCTGACCTACCCTACCTGAACCTCTTCAGCATGTACCTGGCCATACCTAACCATGAATATTTTTTTTCAGAACCACCCATGGCCACCTGAACCCAAACCGTTTGTTAACCACCCATACCCTACCCTACCCAAGTTTTCTTTACCAGTACCCGCCCGTACCTACCCATAATTGTATGCACCCAACCATAACCATTTGTGCTTGTCACCCATTCTCCCCTAACCGCCCATATTCGCCCCTAATTGTCCCTAACTGACCCTAACTGTCCCTTACAGCCCCTAACTGTCCCTTTTTTTTTTTTTTTTTTTTTTTTTCCCAAAAGTCCATCACGATGGTGTTGTAGAGGCCAGTCACTGAGTGCACAGTGATCACCTGGAGCAATGGGCCGTGGGTGTCCTGGAATATGAGACCACCTCCCCTCCCATCCTCACGTCAATAGTCCTAGCGCACCCCCAATCCCACTATCCTACCTCAGTGTGACCAGCACTCAGGACCATTACGCTACCAATGGGCAGGCATCTTGGACCGAACAACAGTGATAGGCACCAGGGCTGATAGGTTGCCCAGCCGTGGTGGAAGCGGAATCGGACGAGCCTTGTCGAACGGGAACTTCAGACGCCAGACCCATACAATCTAATACAGGCCCCAAGAGACTCTGGACCCTAGGTTCAGACAGGGTAACACCCAATGAAGCAGTCTTATTGTCCTTCCCCTAGCTTACCCAATGCCAGGTGTAACTCGGACCGGCCTGAGCGACTTATATCCCTACCCTTACTTAACTGTCCCTAACTGTCTCTAACCGCCCCTAACTTTTTTTACTTTTTTTTTTTACCGCCCCTAACCTTCCCCAATTGTCCTTAACCGCCCTCAGCTGTCCCCAACCCCTTGGACGTCACAGTATTGACGTGGTAATTTTTATTATTATTAATATTATCAGAGTTGCCAGGCCGAACGTACGGAGGCCCCTAAGCTGACCCCCGAACGTTCGGGCGTTCGGGTCCCCGTACGGGGCCCGAACTCGAAGGGGTTCGGACCCCGCAAAAAACTATTTTGGTACCTAAAAATTATTATTTTTTTCTGATTTATTTTTTGTGAGTTCTCTGTTATGTAAGCTACCTGTCTCTCAATTTTGAAGTCATTCTGTGGAGCCAAACAATAATGAAAAATCGGCAAAGATGGTGGTGTCAAAACTTGCTTTCCCACT
>BFEA01000374.1:442040-454183 GCA_003427395.1 Chara braunii
AAAAAAAAAAAAAAAAAAAAAAAAAAAGAGAGATAAATTCACCCTTTCGAGAAAAAACGTTTGCTTTATGGGAAAGCGAGAAATTTGGAATATAAAAAAGGTGTCACGCTTGAGCAAAATACAAAGCCTGCAAAGCTATAAGACTCACATCGGGTATACCACGGTTACCTGATTGGAACCTCTACCTGCCCGTACCCACCCCTTTTTTTTTTGGGTCACCCGTACCTGCCCATACCCGTCTATTTTTTTTTTCTGGCCACCCATACCCATTATTTTATTTTATTTTTCTCGACATGTGGCAGATGCTGCAGCTTACTGCCGCGACAGCAACAGTTGTTACATCTGGTCACCCTTGTGCTGCTATGGATGCATCTGGTGCTACAACAGCCTATGCAACCTGTATAGCATCTGCGAATGCAACAACCCTCAGTTTGTCGCACACACATACACTCTCTCTCTCTCTCTCTAACACACACACACACACACACACACACACACACACAGACATAAATATTACATACACAAGTTACACACATATGAAAATAGTCTGAAAACTAAAAAAAAAATTAAAAAAAAAATAAGAGAGATAAAATTCACCCTTCCGAGAAAAAACGTTTGCTTTATGGGAAAACGAGAAATTTGGAATATAAAAAAGGTGTCACACTTGAGCAAAATACAAAGCCTGCAAAGCTATAAGACTCACATCGGGTATACCACGGTTACCCGATTGGAACCTCTACCTGCCCGTACCCACCCCTTTTTTTTTTGGGCCACCCGTACCTGCCTATACCCATCTATTTTTTTTTTTCTGGCCACCCATACCCATTCCCCCCCCCCCTTACCTCTACCTGCCCCTACCCAACCATGATCTTCAAAAAGGGCAATTGTGCCCGCCCTAACAACCACCACCTTTTGTTTGTGCCTGCCCATACCCAACTGCCACTTCGGAAGGGGTACCCATACCCGCCCGTAACCTGGCGGTTACAGTTGGGTACGGCTGGGTACGGGCAACGGTTACTCATTTGCGCTCTCTAGTCTTGAGACAACCCTTATATGGAAACCCCCTTTTAAAAGACCAAAACCACAAACCCTGGACTCTGAACTCTAAGGGCAAACACTGGAGAAAATGGATGGAGAACGAAGTCTGGAAAGTGGAACGCTTATGCATTAAGGAAGAGAACAGATGGACCACGGCTCAGGAATTGAGAACCAAACTTAAGGGAGTTCACAACCTAAAAGATCACCTGGAAAGGTTGCTAGAAAGTATCCCGTTGAAATGGGAACTTCTCCTAAAATCCAAGACCAAGTGGAGCGTAGGGGAGTGGGCAACAAAAAAAGGGTCAAGCCCCCCACTCGAGGGATATAACTTCATATAAGTTGATCAAGGAACTTGACACAAAAGAAGGAAAGGCAGAGTTTGAATCCTTTGAGCTAACAGATGTGCACAAAACCTAGGTAAAACCTGGAAAAACAATAGAACAGAGGACAACAATTGAATTTAAAGACCTAAGAAAAGTCAGAATCTGTACTCCCAAAGCCGTCAGTAAAAAGAGCCTTACCTAAGAACAAGGGCAAAAAAAAATCTGGATCTTCAGACCAGACCAGGATATTAAGGACCTCACAGAATGGGGTTGGTATACCCCAGGCAGCGCGGGAGGAGCCAAAAAGTTCACACCCCTATATGACTACGAAGTCAAAATGGGTTACAGACTAAAAAATGACACAAAGGACCCTCAACCAGTAATAACGAAGAGATGGAAAGAGAATCTAGGGGAAAACGCAGGATGGGAAGGCAAAATCCCATGGAACAAGTACACCGTCATAAGGCCAGCTAGGATCAGCAGCTTACAATGGCTCATAATATACTGGGCGGTACCGGTCAATCTATGGTTATGCAAAAGAAGAAAACAAGTAGACCTCCAGCAACAATCTACGTGGTGCAAAGTGTGCAACGAAGGTCTTGAAGAGTCATTGACGCACTGCCTCATTCTCTGTCAGCGTGCCCATGAGTTATGGAGCAGAACAAAGACATTGTGGGTCAAACTAACAGGACACACCTTTCCTTCCAACAAGACTTACCTATTGGCAGGAAGGGCCATAGACAACAATTTGGAGGAATAGGAATTACCATTAGCGGATCTGTGGAGGAGAGCGACTCTCTAGGTAATATGGAAAGCAAGATGCAAAGGTACGTTAGATAATCAATTTCCCAGTTTGGAGGAAAGATGGATGGAAGTTAAGTCCATAATACAAACAGAGGTAAGGGCCCGGTGGAACAAGGAGCAAAAAGAACAGCAAAAAACAACACAACCAGAAAAGCGAGATCTGAGCCAGAGAAGATTCGAGAAAATATGGCTTAATGGCAATAGAATCACAAAAATTGAGAAGGGCAGACTGTACTTCAACAACTGGGAATAACAAAAAAAAAAAAAGAGTGGGAAGGAAAAGGAAAAGGTATCCCTCAATTTAAGTATCGTGACTAAACAGGGGAAAAAAATTAAAAAAACAAAAAATAGAGAGGCGACGGAATACTGGGCTCGAGTTTCAGCGGGCTGGATCCTACACTTCAATGCTCCCTTTCCCAAGCACCCCTTTCAAACCCTCTCCTGGACTAACATTCCAAATCTGTTTCAAAAGTCAGAAAGATTGTGGTTCGGACTGATCAGGAAGTTGGCACCCAAGACCATCTGAAAGGAAAGAGGCTGCGGGACTGTCGAGGGTCAGCCCAACTCAAGAGAGAAGGTACAGGCGCAGTCAAGATACATGCTACAGGCTGAATTCCGGGTAGAAGACAGAGATGAAGGCAGACGAGGCCCGAGGTTGAGGATCAGAAAGAGAAGGTCAGGAGGAAGTTTTAATGGGCAAGGGTTGGAGAACGGCAAAGCGGCAGAGTTACGGAATGTTCGAGTATGCTGGAAAGAACGGCACAACTTAGAAACAGGAGGGAGAGCCCATAACACACCCGAAGCGGATAAGGGGATGAGCTGAAGTGATAAAATTACAATTCACTCGAGCGGTCAAAGACAAGGCAAACCGGTAGCCTCAGAAAAAATGTGCCAAGGCAAGGGTTTAGGGTTTAGGGTTTTGAAGGTGCTTTGATAATGAGAGATGGGGAGGAATAGGGGGAGACGGGACATATGGGTAAGGTTGAAGTCTCGAAGCTCAAGGATTATCCAGAGTTTGACGGTAAGCTTTCTTGCGGGCATGGGTTTATTTGGTAGATCTAGGGGCCAGATCTGAGAGGAAAGAGCGAAACACAGCAAGCTGGCAGTCAATCCTCCAAAAGGCTGGAGTAATCAATGCTGCTCAGGGGTCCTCCAGCCAGACGGGAGGAAGCGTGTGGGTTCTATGATGTAATGTTTATTCTGACTTGCCGGTGGGAGAAAAAAAAAAAAAAAAAAAAAAAAAGTTATGAATACTTGTGACTCATTGCTGCTAGTTTTATTCTGCATTATTAATTCACGGGTTATTCTTGCCCTAGATGCCGCTGCAACCTGTACCTTGTGATGATGCTAAAGGTACTATGGGTTTGTATTGCTGGTAGTTGCAGCAGCATCATGGAGGCTTTGAGTTGTGTGTGGCAAGCTAGTGTCTGAATTAGTGGAATGAAAACCTTAAAAGGGTCTAGGCGGACTGCAACATTTGGAGGTATAATCGGAACGAGTCTTGAGTATGTGGAATTGGTTTATAACGGTGATACGCTGGCAAAAGGGGACCTACAAGGATCCATTTAATGGTTTGGTGCGATACTTTACTCCTTATTGGAAATTCAGAGGTGGACAGTCCGGACCTTTGGGTGTGCGGCCACATGTGTTCTGCGGCAAGATCATTGTAACCCCCTGAAGGTCTCCTCGATGGACCTTGAGTGACCCCCCTTCTCCATCTTGAGAGTCAGAGGGATCTCACTTATTCTTCAACACTCTCTTACCGCGAGGCTTCTAAAAAACGGGAACAATGGGCAGAGCCCTGTTTTGGTCAGACTGTGTTACTGTGCTATCAAGCAGGACCTCGGGCTGCACCTTGATGGCGAGAATTCTGCCAAAGTTCAGACAGAGCTATGAAATCTAGAGACTCCGAGTCATCTCAACCGGAAGACTGTTGCACAGGGGCTCGCTATGTGTTCGTACAAGGCCTACATGCTCTTATCATATGATAAGAGGTAGGTTTGCCTACTCAACCTTCACTCACCCTCGACACCCACACTTTGCATCAACCTTGCACGTAACGATATTTCAGTTTTCGGGTCATCATTTGAATGGTCCGTGTTTGGTCAGAAAGTGTCCTTGGAATGGCTAAATCGGACTGGACTGATTGACTAAGTCAAAAGAAGGGGTGTTTAAATATGAGAGGGTTAGGAGTGTGAAAGTGAAAAGGGGGAGAGTGAACAAAAGGGTTGACCTGCTAGAATTGTGTGATGTTCTTTTGTTTCGTTTGTGTTTACATATAGTAAAAGACCTTTCATTCGCTGCTTAATGAAAAGGTATTGTAATGCTATGCTTAAGCTTATCAAAACATTGGTTCAGACACTTCGATAATGCATTACAACTGCATACTTGGTTTGGGTTTTGACTTGCTCTCCTTCATGACAATTAGAAATGTTAAATGCCTTTGTATTTGATACTGTCGGGAAGACGGTCAAAAGGTCCTTGTATTTGATGTTGTCATTAAAAGGCCCAAAGCCTCTCATCGTTGTATCTCATAAATTCTTTGAAAGGTCGTGAGCCTATCTTTATTTTTAATTCACCTACTTGCTTGGCACTAGGAATTGTTGAAAGGTTGTAAGTTATGGTTGTTATTGTTAATGGTTACAAAGTTTCAAAAAGTTTTATGCATGCTCATGTTTACGCTTGCCTGTGTGTGAGGTGTGATAAAAACTTTTTGTCTTAGAACTCCAAAAGTATATCTTGATTATATTGGGAAAGAGGGTTATGTATATCTAGAGTTTCATCAGTCTGACATCTCCTTATCTCCTAAATCCACTCTTCTTCCACTTCACTCCCACAAGCAGATAGGGATGTGATGTGCTGCCCTGGTTGCTTGGCTAGTGAGGTGACAGGAATGTGGACTCCAATGGGCTTTCATGTCACTTTACTCTATTATGTCCAACTAACCGAGCAACAGGGATATGGACTCAAACGGGTTGCCCTGCTGATCCTTCTAGATGCTTGAAAGGATAAAGCAGTGGGATGTGGATTCAAGCGCTGCCCACTGCTGATTTTCTAACTTGATTTAGTAGGCACACGGTCAAATGATGGACTCGGATGGGCAGACAAACGCCTACCAGTGAATTATGCGATATAACCCACTGTGAAGTCACAGGAATGTAGACGCAGGCAGGTTATCCTGTCACTTGACCGTATTCTGTCAAATTGTCAATCTCCATAATCTGTAGCTTATTCTCTTCACTTATTTCACTCTCACAAGCAGGCAGGGACGTGGACTCAGAGGGGATGTCGTGTTTGCTTGATTAACAGGTGACACAAATATGGACTCAGATGGGTTGTACTGTCACTTCGCTCTACCATGTCCACCTAACTCATCCTTTGAGTGCTCGACTAACTAAAAAGCAATGAGAATGTGGACTCAAATTTGTTGTCTCATCACATACGTTAGATTTGCCTGATTAACTCGACAATGGGATGCGGACTCAGATTGTCTCTAACCTTCTCAAAACATGTTTCGTTTACTTCATCTCCAGAAAATGTGCCTGATTGTCATGGCAGTAGGATGTGGACACAAATGGGCTGCGTATTGTCCCTAACTTCCTTAAGGACAATCCATTTTCTTTTGAAATGCCTGATTGACTTGGCAATAGGATGTAGACTTAGATGGGCTGCCTATTGTCTCTAATTCGTTCAAACTGATTAGGTTATTGCTATCATTTCATAAACCCCTTGGTCCCTGAAATAGGGATCGCGATACGACCAGTTCATTTTCAATTATCGTTTGGCAAAAAAACTAACAAACTTTGCGTATGATTAATTCGGATCAGTACGAGTTTCCAGTTCCATGTCTTAAGATGATCTTAAAAAAGACATGGTGGGATGTGAACTCTGAACACCTTAGACAATCAGTAGGAAGTAGGATACCCATTTATAGACGTTTATCTCAGGATTAACTAACCTATAGGAAAGGTTTTCACGATCATCTCTTTAATCCGATTTAACCGCTTTATGGGATAAAAGTATGACTCCCCACCCAACACCTCAACGTTCGAGTTAAGGTGATCATGCTTCTAAAGAGGCTAGATTTGTCCTTAGTACGAACTGCCCGCTTTATTCGTTAGACAGGATGAGTAGATGAAAGAATGTGTTCGTGATAGCCTTGCTTTTTTTGTCGTTAGTGCAATGGTTCGTCAAAAGTTCCACCTTGAACAATTAAGTCGGTCGGGAGATCAATGCCCCGATGCCCGCCGCTTGCACGGGCCAGTCCTAAGGCGTTTACGGCTCGTATGCCTATGCTACAATTATTGAGAAAACACCATCAATTGGTTCACCTCTTCGATTGCATATAAAAACTTTCGTACTGTGAATCGTTAGCTCAGTAGAAATATGTCTACCTAAGGGTGGTGACAACCCCTTGGGTAGAGGTTAGTTGTACCTCGTGGAGCCCTGTCCTGTCGCAGGGAGCCGTGAGAGCCGGCGTGCATGAGTGCATATTGGAAACTGAAAACCTCGGATTGTCGAGCCCTTGGTCAGCCCTCGGACAAAGCTCGGTCTTTCCCAGTGGTTTTGGTCCAAGAAAAAAATGCGTCAATCAAGATTTCACTTCATTATTGGAAGCTGAATGAAATTACTGTAAACTTGTGTAAACGATGTTTATCCATCACCGCTCGTTGATGACTTGTTGGATGCAATTGGATGTGCCTGTCTTTTTTCCAAGTTTGATATACAACATGGGTTTCATCATATCCCAGTTCAGTTGGAAGATCGCCCAAAGACAAAGTTTGTTTCTTCGAGGGCACATGGCAGTAGGTTGTGTGCCCTATGGGTGTTTGTCACATCCACTTGGCCTTCGCAGAATATGTTTAGAAAACAAAGCTTATGCGGTCAATGATGAAATTATGTGCGCTTGTGTATATGAATAATATTTAAATCATGTTTTGGTTTTCTCATAGTCGCAGCCAGGCCCTCCCATGTGCTCCCTGGCCAATTTGCCTTGATCCTGGGCCTACCGGGTCACATCGGCCTTAGGGCCTACTGGTCCCCCACTGCCAAGAGCTCCTTGGGCCTCACATTCAGAATTTTATTTATTTCATATCTTTTTTTTACATCGAGAGGGAGATACCCCCAATGACTCTTGTATCCATCAGGATTCAGACTCGTGATTGGGGCCAAGAATCAGAACAGGAAAACACAAAAGTGGAACGGTCTACCTCAAATCTAGGTTGGCACAAGTCTAGTGGTTAGCTCATTTGTCTACTTGAATACGAACTGCGTGTGTTGTACATTTTCACGACAACAGTCCGTGTTACACCAGATGATTAGATTCAAAATTGAATAGAAAACAGTTTAACCTCCACAACAAGCAACATGGAGCAGAATAGATCCCTTATATCCCTTTCTTGATTATCTTTACTTTGGCTTTCTTTGGGGCACCCCTTTTGTTTGTTCTCTTTTCTTTTATTTAATGGGACAATGCTCCAATCTATTCGTGGGGAGCAGCACATGATGGGAACCGGGGCCAGCATCCCATCTGAAAACAAATTTTATTCTAGGTCGGGCATGCCTGGCCAGGCAGAACGGGGCCAGTTAAGCAACGGGGGGTACACCCGGCAAAACCGGGCGGGCCGAGAAGTCCATGAATTTTTATTTTATTTTATTGAGCACAGGGGATTGCTGCGCTGCATGAGAAGAGCCCAAAACTGCAATGAAATAATGGAGTATCACATTTTCATTCGGGAGGGAGGAGGGGGAGGGGGGTTTGGGGGGTGGACACATTGGGGGTGGGTTTGGGGGTTGCAGTTATCTGTTAGAAGAAGAAGAGGAAACAAAGAAGAAGAAGAAGAAGAAGAAGAAGAAGAAGAAGAAGAAAAAGAAAAAGAAGAAGTAGAAGACGATGAAGAAGACGAAGACGAAGAAGAAGAAGAAGAAGAAGAAGAAGAAGATCAAGAAGAAGAATCTTGCTGATGGATTGTCAATGATGGTGATGGACAAGATGCTCAGATGGGGGGTGCTGATAGTTGTAAGGGTGGTCGTAGTTGTAAAAGAAGAAGAAGAACTAACGGAGGGGGGGCAGATGAGTAAGGAATGGCGTGATGGGGGTTGGAGCCATGTGATGGGGAGGGGAGGGCAACGTACCGTGGTGAAGGACTTGGCCAGGCGATATTAAGGTGGTCGGAGGAGATATGGAGGTGTAGGGAGGCGGATATATCGAGGTGGGGGAGGATGAGCTATCTAGGTCGGGAGGAGGAGCTGAGGGAAAGATCATGGCCATGAACGGGGAAGGTAGTGGTGACATTGGGGGTGGAACACAATTGTGATGTGAGTGCAACGTGTTGGGGATGGGAGTGATGGCCATGGGAGGTAAAGGTCGTGGTGATGGGGGAGAGGAGGGTCACAATATGGGGGGTAAAGGAGAGGGGGCGAGACTTTCATGATGTGGGGGGGACAAAAAACTTTTGCAACAAGGGGAAAGACTTTCACTAGGGGGGCGGGGGGGGGGGGAGGGGGAGGAAAGAGGGTTGTGAAGGGAAAGGAAGACTTTGGTGACGGGGGGGAGGAGGGCCACTATTGGGTCTCTCTCTCTCTCTCTCTCTCTCTCTCTCTCTCTCTCTCTCTCTCTCTCTCTCTCTCTCTCCCCGCCCCTCCCCACACCTCCCTCCTTACCTCAATACGTGCGGGGCTTTGGAGATTGCAGCGGGGCGTGGCGATGGCAACAGCGGAGGGGCTCCTCGAATGGCAGCGGCAAGATAACACTGGCTGCTTGTGACGAACATAGGGCCTCGTTCCACCACTCTCCACATGCACGAAAGACAAAAAATATGGTGGCGTACCTTTCCATGTTCTAGCGGAAGATTCGTTCTCATTTTGCACATTTGGTGAGTAGCGGAGCGATGCCCATACCCTTGCACGAATGCCTTCGCATGAAAGGGCGTTCGAATTCGAACGTCGAATACCATGAAGGCATTCACAATCATAATCTCCATAAGAGGCCTTGTCGGGCCCTTATTTTTCTTTCCAGCTGCATGTAGGGGCTGTAGGGCAGGTCAGGAGTGTGCCCGAACTGATTCGGGTGCTCAAGACACCCTGCTGCAAAATGCGCTTGGGCCGCCCGGTAGCCAACGGGAGGACCCAACCAGCCAGGACGTCTGGGAGACACCCCGGGCAAGGTCCACGGGCACGGGCGGCCCGGTGACTCGGCGACCAACCTATTTTTTATTTGTTCTTGCAGCTCCACTTTTTTTGTCCTCTCACATACAAGGCCAGATGGGACAGGACAGGACCAGCTCGAGTGTGGATTGTAGAAGCACCACATCCAATTCTCGCAGTTGCAGTTGCTGCATAGAATGGCACGGCGTAGACAAATTTCAGGCTACGTGGCTCCACGAACACAGAGGCACAATGACCACAATTGTTAGGGTGTCGCCCATGACTGTAGTGTTGAGTGTCGTCATTAGTTGGAAAACAAAGACTTGCATGGCCTATGCCTTCATAATCCTCACGACACAAAGCATGGGAATTACATGCTAGCCAAACCTCAGGTGGGCTATCACAAAGCAGCATTGAGCAAGTTTCGTAGGATTTCCATAGTCATTATTCCCTCTCTATGGGCAGGTGACGACGAGGGCTGATCCAAACAAAGTATGGGTGTTTAGCTGTTGCAAGATTTGGTCTGGTTCATACGATAGTCTATTTTCCACCTCAGGTTGTGGTGTCTATTGTTCGTGTGGCAAGGATGGAGGATATCCGACTGCCACTGCAGCAGGTGTATGCCCAACGCTGCATGTGGGACATGCTAGGAGAGGATGTGGTGGGTGATGGCATCAGGGATAGTTCACGCAGTAGAGACACACACTTTCTGGTCTTTTTGGAGTTAGTTCATTGACTTGGTTTGGACATTTGGTTCATGTAGCTATTCCTGAAGCTAGAGGACAACATATAAGATGAGGCAATTTTGCCTTCGTATTTGTTTGGTCTCTTGGAGATCCATCAGCTCTACGCCTCTTTCTTATTTACAAACAGCCCAGTCTGTAGTGGTTTGACTAGCCAACAATGACAACAATTGAATAATATTTTATATGTCACTCATGGACAAACTTTGCTTGAACCAAATGTTTTCTCTTCGAACCTTTATGATAGCGCATGTTCTCGCATATAGTGAAATTTTATTTGAGCCTAGACAACCCAACTCACATCTTTAAACATTTGATATATTTAAAAACCACTACAATGAAACAAAATAGTATACGGAAATCTTTTTTTAATATGTTGTGTTTTTTTCTTAACAAGCGTTTTTCTTATTTTCATCAATTTTAATTGTTTTTTTTTGCATCCAGGCACGAAGTGCAGCAAGACGTGCTGCGTCAGCTCTTCGAGCCTCTATGAATGTGCTTTTATGACATGCTTTGTTTCCTTTACTGTTGTCGGTTGAAGGTTGAGAAGCTTTACCGGGAGATGTGTTTTATCTCCGGATTATCCAGTTGCTTATGCCGGATGGAGTGCACTGATACAACAAGCTTAAACCCTTAGTTGTAGGCATAATGAAATTGTAGAGAGTTGTACCAATTTAACCCGAAACTGTGTGATCTAGAGTCCAAGTGAGGGCCATCGTGCTGAGCAACATAATTGGTTGAACGACGAAATCCTTTACATCCCACTGAACTAGAAGAGGACCAAAATTTGGTATCTCCATAATCGAATATGATCCAAATCGTTCCTCTTGGATGCTTCCAAAAAAAAGATTCTGTTTTTCGAGTTCAGATACCATTGTACTCATTAGAATTGCAAAAATAAATATTTCATAGGTATACGCATTAATTTAATTGATTGATGACAAGTTCACCTTATTGAAATGAAATGGGCATAATCCGCAGGAAACCAACATATGTCTATGTAGGATCCTCAAAGACTATATTTGAAACAACTTCAGGCTGTTAGTATAGATCTGTCAGCTATTTTGTCTTGAGAAATTTGCCAAATCTTTTTTTTTTTTTTTTTTTTTTTACCATTTCTCGATTTATGGCTGCCATCCTTGCGCAAGGGTCATGCTAATCTTCTCTATATCGTGGATGTCCCGAAGGACGCTTTGCCAAATCTTTCTATTATTGATATTGTGAAGATTTTGCATACTTGCGGCGCATCCCATGCGCGGGGTCGCGGCACATGCGGCGCAAAGTGTACACACATACTTGTGCGGACACGTGATGCGTCGCATCACAAAAAAAATTAATAATAATAAAAAAATTGAAAGGACAGGGTGGGGCCAAACATGCCCCTCGCTTCTAAAAATCAGAAAGCAAGAGGGAAAAAAGTCCGGGCCACGCCATACCCCAAAACTGTGGGCACATGTCTGTGCGTGTGGGTGTGCATGTCTTAATTGTGTCCAATCTCTTTTTCGAAGGGCCCCTACAACGAATTAGCGAGGACCTCACGTGGAGCAAAGATAGACTTTAGACTTCCAGTTTGTATGCGTGGGCTGCGGATATATAGTCTGGATTCTAATTCAGGTTTGTGCATCACGGTTATGGGCCACTAATTCTTTTTTTCTCGTTCTTAGGAATACGTGCAGTGCCCCTAAGGGCCACTACTCACCACATGCACAAAAGACAAAACATATGGTGGCGTATTATTCCATGTTCTAGCAGACGATTCATTCTAATTTTGCACATTTGGTGAGTAGTGCAGCCGAGCCCTGAGAATCACGTGCAGAGACCAACGGGGCCTAGCTAAGTGAGCAACCCATAACTGCCGAAACACAAACCTGAATTCGAATCCTGAGTATATATTCGGCCAGCTTATGCTTCACTTCATATTTACTGCCTGCCTCAATTTTGATGGAGGGTCCGCGCTAAATTGATGTGAGGACCCTTCATATTACCTGCATGGGCCCTCTGATACGTGAGAAGGGGATCCGTTGCTCTCTCTCTCTCTCTCTCTCTCTCTCTCTCTCTCTCTCTCTTTTTTTTTTTTTTTTTCTCTCTC
>BFEA01000374.1:455056-468197 GCA_003427395.1 Chara braunii
TCTATGGCATGCGCAACACTGTCATTTTTTTTAAATTTTTTTTTTTTTTTTTAAATGCCAAAAAGTGGTTGTCCAGGATCCCGGACAACCCCCCTACCGGACGGTTGGGGGAGACGTCCGACCATCGGACGACTGGTAACCTAGCTTTAAAAACTAATAAAAGGTAATGAATTATTAATAATTAAAAAAATGGGGTTGTCTAATAAATTATTATAAAGAGAAAGCATGTTCGGACCCCCCCAAAAAGCATAAACTGGCATGAAACCCCCCCCAAACAATTTTGGGGGCTTGGCTCCTCAATGGGGAAGGGTCATGGACCGCTTTTTTTTTTTTTTCCTCGAAATTTGGCAGATCTGGACCTTCCAGACCGAACGTCTGGACAGACTGATTCCAGTCTGTCTGGACAGCGGTCCGGACGTCCAGATCGTAGCCATGACGCACACGCATTGCACGGCGAAGTTGGGCGAACCGCAGAAGTGCGCCACAAGTATGATATTTTGATATATGTTTTCATAGCATAAGTCGTTATTATATTTATTTTTTTTTAATTTAAATTTTATTATAATCTAGTATTCAAGAACTTGATGTATAAATGGATATAATTTTTTCATAAAAATACAATTGCAAGGAATATGAGTGAGAATAATATATAAAAAGCCAAGTTGCGAAATCACACAGATGTCCAAGTAGTTGTGTACGATGTCGAGCGCATCGGTCCGACACCGCATAAGGCAGCGCGGGACCCTCCCTGCCGCATGACACAAGAGTTGGTCTTTTCCTCGTCGCGGATATACATGGAGCTTCCGCAAGCCGCTCCGGGCGAGTGCGCCAGCCATACCTCCCGTGAGCCCCTACGACAGGATTGGGCCTACGCGAGGCACGACTTACCTCCACCTTCCGGGAGCTGTCACCTCCCTTCGGTGGGCGTATCCCCGCCGAGCTACCAGTCCACAGTACGAAAGCTAATCAACTGCAATCGCAGAGGTGGACCAACCAAGGGCGTTTCTCGTTCGTTGTAGCATAGGGGGTACGCGCGGTATTCCGCTTCTATCGGACCCGCACGCGAACCAGCATCTTGGGGGGCTGAGGTCCCAAGCGCGACTCGTCGCCGGTCGACTAGGACGCATCCCACACGCCACGCGCACACCACTATAAAGAACATAAAATTAAAAGCACACACACACACACATACATATACAGGACGACAATGAACAAACAACGCGACAACACTCCTAGTCCCTTAGTAGCCATCCCATAACTCTCCGATGCGAAAATCGGATAGGCGTCGCGCGCGAGACTTTAGTATAAAACCGCGCGGACGCAGGGCTAACTCATATCGACTTGCAATGCAAGCGTATGCAAGCGGTCTCAATGATGGCGTACTATGTAGTACCCATACTCATGTGATCCTCGTTAATCTCGAGGGTCGCGTTCGACACTCAAGTGTTGGCTGACACGCGCCTTGAGGAAATGATCTCTCGACGCTGGACAACCGCCAAGTGCGGCTGAGAACCACACCCTCTTCTGCACCATGCGGAGAGTGGGTGGTACGCAGGTTCATCCCTGTGGTGGCAATCGTCTCTTATGGCCCTGGAGACCAGCTCCTTTACCTAGGGTCTGAAGAGAAATCAAGGGGTTTGACTTTGACGGTTGTCACGGACTACAACGTCCATCCGTAGAAATTCTATAAAGCAAAGGCTAAAAAAAGGAAGTCCCTTTTCTCTCAAAAACATAATATGTTTAACCTTTACGCGCAGTCACAGTAGGCCGCCCGAAACACTCAAGGCATATGTATTTACATACGGTTTACCGGGCAATTCTATTTGACGATATATATAGAGGGTTATAAATATGTGACGATCACTTCTCACAATCACACCGGGGCTCCTCTCAGCCATATATATGTATATTGATCGCAGACAGTCAAATCCAAAGTCTGAACCACCAAACATACCTACAATCACATCAAAGATTCAACCAAAAGTCTATGCACTACACGGGGTCAACTTCAAGCATTCTCTGCACTCACACCCCTCGTTTTAGCCATGCAAGCCTCACTCTTGTGCAACTCCTCAAAATAAAATACTCAGTAGTTTTCTTTAAATGACCATTCAAAACACAACAAAACGACTAAAGTCTTTAGGTTGAGTGACAAGAGTGGATTGGAGTTGAATCGTAAACCGACGAATCGACAACTGACCTGTTATCAATGATAACAGTAGATGATACTCGTAGGATCGAGCTGAATCTAGCCCAAGTCCTCAATCAATCGATCAAGAAGACCTGTAACATAAGACATGTCAATCCCCACGCTAAAATCATAAGCGTATGGAGAATACAACTCAATAACACATTCTCACCCAAGACCCTTCTACAAGCTAAGCCTAGATCTGCCTCTAAGCCAGTGCCCAACGCAAGGCAGACCTATGGCAGCATTTCCCCTGTCCAGGGTGGATTGCCAGAATTGCCACCTGTCAAAATATAATTTAACTTCTTTAAACTAAGAAAAATTTCGGCAACGCTTCCCGTAGGAAAAGTGTCTTTCCAGAATATATATAAACTCAAATATGAAAACAGAAGTAATCTTTAACTTTCCAAAGTCAAATTTTGTCTAATTCCCTGAATTAGCGAAAATTTGGGCAACACTCCCTTTAGAAAGGTAAACTTCCCAGATTTATACTAAGTCAGATGTGAAATCAGACATAGAACATGAGTTCAACTAAGACAAAATTCAACTAACTCCTTAGTTTTGTAGAAATTTTGGCAACGCTTCCCATAGAGAAAGTGTTATTCCAAGATTTATACAAAACTAAGTTCAGAATCTAAAATGAGTTTGACTTTTCAAGGTCTAATTTTGTCTAACTCCCTGAATTAGCAAAAATTTGGGCAGCACTCCCTTTAGAAAAGGAGGCTTTCCATATTTTTACTAAGCCAAATAGTTAAAAGAACTGGACCCTAAAAAATGACAAAACCTGACTAACTCCTTGGTTTTGTAAAAATTTCGGCAGCGCTTCCCGTAGAGAAAGTGGCTTACCAAGATTTATACAAGACCAAGTATAATAAAAAATCCCAGAAAATGCAGAAATCGACCTAAGTAAAAATAAACTTAGCCATAAAATGCAGGAATTGAAACCAACTCCTATGGCTCTAGCATGTGGCGAGCAACTAAAGCAACTACCTATCAAACTGAAACTCTGACTAAGTAGTAGTCGCACTCAGTCACATGCAGGTCAAACCACAAAGGTAAGTACTCTCACCATCCCAAGTCCATCTATATAAAATAGTTCATGAACCTTCACGTAATTCAACCCTTATACCCAACTTACATATGGCACAAGTGCTAGACCATTCGGCTTGGAAACAATGTCTAACGTGCCTTAGTATATACACGAACAGGTTGCACTACTACTTTTCTCTTCTTTGGGCATCTGACTAAACCATTCGGCTTGGAAACAATGCTTGACCGCCCTGAGCTGTTTAATATCCAAAATTTAATAAGTCTATGACTTTGTGGTCAAAAGAAAATGCAAATATGGGCAGGGGACTGAACCATTCGGCTTGGAAACAATGTTCAGCTTGCCTAGACTATTTCCAATTATACTCTGTAATTTTCCTTCTCTTCTTAGTGATATGGCTTAGCGCTGGACCATTCGGCTTGGAAACAATGCCCAACTGCCAGTTCACATGCAAATATAAGTAAAATACTTTCTTTTATACTCAGTTTATACTTATGTGCGTGGTTTTCAGGCTAAACCACTCAACTTAGAAACAATGCTCAGCCTTAGACCAAAATCCTCCCTCAGAATAAAACAAGAACTTAAACCCTTCAAATCAAGCAAAACCCTCAGAAAATAAACATAGCAACCAGGCCATTCAACTTAGAAACAATGCCTGACCCTTCGGAAAACAGCCAAATAAACATAGCCTTGGGCCATTCAGCTTAGAAACAATGCCCAGTCTTTGGTTGACCCGGTCAAACGCATGCAGTCTGCCTTCCTCCCACCTTTCCCCAGTTCACCCCTTTGTCTGCTTTCAATCAAAATAAATATGAAACTTAGGCTTCACTCTCATACATTCCTTCCATTCAGTTTGATCAAGTCACGAAGGAAAGCAAAGTCATAGGGGCAATCTCATGCATATATCAGTCAAACTAAAGGGAGATAAGCAAACATGGTATAATAGGGTCTTACAGATAGAGATGGTTTACCTGATGGTTCCCTGCCTTCAAAACCTCGCCTAGGTTTCGGCAGGGCTCCTGGAATCAGTGGGTGGACTCCCCACAAAGTCTTGATGCGGTCCTACGGGTTGCAATCCCGCCTGCCGCCTTCCCCTTAAAACCAACAGACAAGACTTAGAGGAAGGGCAGAAGAAGGTAGATTTGAGACTCTTAGATCCAAGAGAGGTGCATTCAGACTCGCGAGAGAGGGCCTTGAAATCTTGACTCGCTTGAGGGCCCCTTAATGGCGGCCATAATGCTCAGTAGGTTAGTCAACCCGAAACCAACCCGTTGACCGCCGACTCCCTGAAGGCCATCCGAATCGCAGCAGTACCCCGCCTTCCAGCAATCACATTCACTTCACAACGCTCGCAGTTTGAAAAGCCTTGGTCGTTGCTCAAGACACGAGCTGAGGATCGATAACACAACTTTCTTCCCCTCAGTGAAGCAGAGGACGACCTAACGTAGACCGCAAACGAAGCCGCGTCTAGCGCGGTATACTTAAAGTTTGAACCAAATTTATTTTCTGTCATTCGCAAAAACCCAGGGCGGATACCCTTGTAAGGGTATTCGCACCAACAACGATCAGAGAGCACAAATGCACCGAGATTCCATCCAAATAAGAGCAATACAATGAACTCATGAGCCAATGTTCAAGCCCTCAGGCCACACCAACACAGTATCCAATGCCGCTCCTCTCTGTCTGGCGCCCAGCGCCCAGCCTACACTACTTGCCTATCCTACTACATCCACATTCACGCAGCAGGCTGACTTCGACTTTGAAGACCGATGTACATGACGTCAACACCATAGCCGACCTCCCTCATGCACCAGGTATGTATCTCGTCTCCCCTCATCAGACCCTGACCGCCCACACTCGCCTCCTTCCTAAAGACCACCGATTGCCCTTACCCCCTAGTGCCCTGCAGCCCGGCTATGGCTGCTTGCGCTCTGCTGCCCAGCAGCGCCCCTCTCACCCCACATGCACCCGCACGCGCCCTTGCCGGCTAACACAGCATGCAGCCTATCGCGCAGCAACGCAGCAGCGTGACCACAATGCCTGCGTGGGCCAGAATGCCTGGCTCTGGTTGCCTCCTTCCCTATATGGAAGTGGCGTACTCTGTTTGGCTGCGTGTGGCCTGGCTGGGAAGCTTCCAGTAGCTTTCGGTCAGGCCCCCGTGCCTGCGCCCAGGCCCAGCTGTGCAGTTGAGGGCTGGGCCCTTTACAGTAGGGCACGGCCAATATTTCCAGACTTGAGCCGTTTGCTGCATTTGCACAGGACCTGGGGTATGTACGTCGACAATGCTGCTTTTCCGTAGGCCCGTAGCCAATTCGTGATGTATCTGCCTTGCACTGTGTATGTGTGCCCAGGCGCAACTACCAAGGCCTGGGCCCAACAGTACGACACAGCATAGGGAGGCTCACGCTTCCACTCAACCAACTGGGTGCTGCAACCGCCTGAGTACCCACATATGAAAAAATCAAAATTTGGCCTCTCGTGAATATTCCGCCTTCACGTAGGGCGGGCACGGAGCTTGCTGAGGGCCTCAGCCCATAACATGTGCATGTCTGATAAGGGCCCTGTGAGGGCTCATTCCTCACACAATTATTTATTTCTTATTTTATAAATCACTAATCACTTCTCAAGTTAGCATTATAGATTTTTTTCATAGAAATACAACTATTTATTTCTTATTTTATATATCACTAATCACTTCTCAAGTTAGCATGCTATTAAATAAATTATCCTTTGCGAAGATCTAGACGTAGATTCTTCGGAGTGGGGGGGATCTGTAAAGTTGTCTCTTACACCTGGGCTATTTGTTGTGAAACGGTTTTCACCTTTGCAGTAGCAGGTGCATATCCCAGGGCTCGATCCCTAGACCTGCCCTGAAGGCCGTTGTAGATACAAGGGTTCAGTAGGTTCGAGGTGCTTACCTGTAGGGTAGGAGTCGTAGCTTATGTCTGGTCGTAGCTGCTGTAGGACTGAAGGGTCAACCTTAGTTGTAGCTGCTACAGTACCGAAAGGACAAGTTGGAAGGTCTGAAGTCTTCTAGGACTGCCGCTTCGAGAGTCTCAAAAGCAGTCAATAGGCAAGTGGGCAAGTGGGCAAGTGGGCAGACTTACCAGGTCCAGTCAGCGGTACCCAGTCCCAGTCACACCTCGTCCAGTCAGCAAGTACCGTGTGGGACTGTGTGCATCCTAGGCCCGAAGGAAAGGACCAGCGACCAACTGAAGTATAAATCAAGAGGCAGCGTCCAGTTACTCGTTCATTCAGACTGTGAGCCGTGCGGAAGTGCTGACTGAGCGACTTGTGCAAGGAGGTCTGCAAGTGCCCGAGGAAGAAGTGGGCTGGAAGGGAGACGAAGTGGCCATAGCCGTTAGTTAGTGGTAGAGGTAGCAAGCAGCCATAGCTGCGCTAGGTCAGGGTTAGGCTATAACGTGCGAGTGTGTGAGTGTTCAGCGTGGTGTGTGCGTGTGTGGGACATCCAGGGAGATCCAGAGTAGCGTGCGTGTGAACAGTCGCCAAGGATACAGTGTGGAAGGGTGTTGTGAGGGCGCACAAGCGCCATAGTCGTTCGAAGCAAGTTGAATCTGAACTGTGTTCTTGACCACGGTATTTCTGAGTTTTCTGTGGGCGCCTGGCGCCAGTGCGATTGCCATCTGTTTTCATGCATGCTGAATAAGGAAGACGAGTCTGATTTCATTGGTATCGGAGCTGGTTCCCGCTGTTCCMCCCGCCATCGTCGTCGTCACTAGGAAGAAGAAGGAGCCGCCATAGCTGTGCCGCTGCAGGAAGATACCGCGTACCTGCACAGACAACGACGACGACGAAGAAGAAGAGAGAGAGAGAGAGAGAGAGAGAGAGAGAGAGAGAGAGAGAGAGAGAGAGAGAGAGAGAGAGAGATACAAGATTGGTTGTGCGGTTCAAGAAAGAAGGTGGCGGCCATAGCCGCCGAGCTCGAACCGAGAGAGGAAGACGAAGGAGGAGACTAGAAGTGAGCGAGAAGATAAAGTAGGAAGGAAGAAAGAAAGTGAAGGAGGAAGAAGAGACGAAGGAGGAAAAAGAAGCCATAGCCGGGGGTGAAGGTGAAGAGACGACGGTGCAGAGAGAGGCCATAGCCGAGGGTGAAAGTGAAGAGAGAAGGAGGAGGGTGAAGGTTGGTGAAGGAGAAGGGGTTGGCAACCATAGCCGGGCTTCAAGAGTTGACCGGAGTATTGACCGAGGTGTTGACCGGAGCGTTGACCGAGGTGTTGACCAGCGTTGACCAGCGTTGACTGGAGCTGTTCACCAAGATTTTGACCAAGCTGGAGTTGGTATAATTTCGCCAAGCCTTCAGCCTATCCCCTCGCCCTATGGATGTGCACTCCCCATGGTACTTGCTAAGTCTGTCTGTCTGTCCAGGTGATAGGAACTCTGTGTATGAGGTCATAGAGCTGTGTCGACCAAACCCACACGGGCTGAGTAGGGCTGCTGTCCATGTTTGACGACTGACACGTCCCAGAGGACTAACCCTCCCAAGGACCGGTACAGACCTGCGGGCTGCTCAGTGTGGCATGGTTGGCTCAAAATCTGAGATGTGGGCTGCACAATCAGTTGTCTAAGTCTTGAGAGGACTTGCTGATCGCGTCGTCCTGTTTGCAACGTTAAACAATTCTTGAGGAGTTATGGGGGATCTCCTTAAATGCCTCCTAATCAGCAGTGAAGGCCTGTAGTGACAGCCATAGCCATAGGTCTAGGCTAGAGACCCTAGTTGACAGGGTTGTGAACCGGAGTGAAAGCCAGGTGGGTTGACCGCAGGTGCAGGGCATTTGGGTCGAGGATTGTAAAGGACAGTGGTGGCGAAAGCTTCAGTTGGCCGTGGTAACCTGGCTGGAACAAAGGGGAGGACTCTGTGGTCCTTAGAGAGTCAGTTAGTTAGTCAGTCAGTGGGTGGAAGTCTAAGTGGTGAGGAGTGGAACTGTCACGTAGTGTGCATCTTTCACCATGGTGACCACACGTACACATACAACCACCACCCCATATACAAAAGAGCAGGAAGAGTAGCTTGCCGCCATGCTGAAGGAAAGAAGGGAAAATAAGAAGTTGAAGAAGAAGGCCTTATTGGAAGAGCAGGCGGCGAAGAAGAAAAAGTTGGAGGAAGAGATGGAGAGACCAAAGAAAGAAGAAGAAGAAAAGTTGAAGGTTGTGGAAGAAAAAGAAGAAAAAGAAGAAAAAGAAAAAGAAAAAGAAGAAGAAGAAGAAGAAGAGATTCCCCTAAAGAGAAATGTTTGCAGGGCAGAAAAAAGGGACTCGAATGGCACGACGGAGGAGGAGAAGAAGTTGGAAAAGATGGTGACTGAGTGCAGCGAGTGGGTAGCCAATATATCCCTGGGAGAAGATGAAGAAACACTGATGTACATTCCCCAGGATGAGAGGGGCGCAGCAATAGCCGAGATCTAGGGAGTACAGGATCCCTTGCAGCATCAAGTATTGGAGGAGGAGAAGAGGATGGAGTGGAAGTTGCGCCTTAGAAGGCAGAGAAGGAGGCTAATAGAGGTGGCAACAAAGTTGGAGAAAGAGTTGGCCGCCGCGAGGGAGCAGCATGCACGTTTGGCCGAGCAAGCGGATCTCCAAAACAAAGTGGAGATCACAGGTAAGAGCATGGAAGTGATGATCCGGGCTCAACAGGAACAAATGAATTACCTGAGGGACCATGATATAGCCTTGCAGTCCATGCGCGTAGGCTTTAGAGATTTTGCGCAAGATATAATGATGTGCATGGGCACTGAGATGTAAGCCCAACTAACGAATATAGAGAGGTTTTACAAAGGCGCGATCAAGGGAGTCAAGTTAATAGCTCCAAAAGAGGAGGAAGCCCGCCCTCGTAGCGAACCAGTCAAGGTAAAATTTCCTGATTCCTATAGTGGGAAAAAGAAAGAGAACTTTGATAACTGGGAGGCGAATGTTAATTCTTACGTTCACCTCTAAAAGATCCTACGCGAGGAACAAGTCCTCATCGCCTTTCGCGCCCTTAAAGAGGAGGCGTCTATCTTCACCATATTGCTTGCCCGCACTGCTCAATGTGACAATAATATGGTATCTTAATCCAAGATCAGTCCCCTTACTGAATTTTTCAGGTTACTCCGCGAGCGGTTTGCAGATGTCACCTGGGGGATCAAACCCTCTGATAAGTTGCAAACCATCCACTCACGTTAGTGGAAGAATGCCAGGGCACTCAAGGGTGTTATGGACGAATTGGTTACTATCCCTGGGCATTGGGTCACTGAGACCCAATTAGTCCAATTATTTTTTTGTGCCATGCCCGATGCTCTGCACGGACACTTCTTTGAGAAGAGCAAAGAGCCTGCTATGACCTACGATACCCTGAGTAGGGAAGTGATGGATTTTGAAGCCTAGTCCATGCCAGTATCCACTTTCTGGCACAAAGATCTTGACAAGGGGCAGAAATGGAAGGGTCGTACCATCTCTGCCCAAGTCAAGGCCAAGGATCATTTGATCCTTACTTTAGATGAGGGTGGTATGGAAGAGGTCCCCTACAGTCAGATAGAGTGGGGCCTAGAAGAGGAGGACAGTAGCCATAGTCAGGGGAGGACTTATGTTGTTATCGCGGCTGGAGGGAGGCCGCAAGGAAGAGGAGGCTGTTGCCAAGGGGCCCGGGCCTCTAGTGGTCGAGGACAGGGCGATCAGGGGGTTGGCGGTAGAGGAAACCGCCAGGAGGGAGGCAAGGGTCAAGGTCCCCAACAAAACCGTCCGCGTTTCAACCGATCCCCTCCCAGGAGGGGTGAATGGCACCCTGGCCTGCCACAAGGCAGACCTTGGAAAGCGTTGGGCATAGAGCAGACAATATGACAGAGAAGGATAAATGCGGATCAGTGCATTTACTGCAGTGATCCGGGGCATATTATCAAATACTGCCCCAAGTATAGAGATGCCCGGCGAGCTGCTGCAGAGGCAGCAAAAGGCAACCGTCGGTAGGGGTCGCAACTGCCCTTACCCCTATACCATGTGGAGAAGAGTGCGCGCACCATAAAGGAACTCCCAAACCACATGTGTCTATGGCAGAGGTTGCTGGCCAGTGCCTAGGTAGCTGTCAAGAAACTGCTTGCGTTAGAGTATCTCTAGGCACTTCCCTCACAAGTCTGGCAGAAGAGTTAAAACTTAAAAGCGAGGATGCCAGCCTGGGCCAAGATGAAGAAAGATGGAAAGGGACAGCTTGTGTTAGTGGATGTAGAGGTTTTTAGAGGCAGGGTAGGGACCCTTATAGACAGTGGGGCCACCCGCAGTTACATTAGTCGTAAAGCGCTGCAGAAGCTGAAGTTAAATTTGGAAGTCCAAAAGTTAGAAGAACCTATAGCCAGTATTCTGGCAGACGATCGCACCATGCGAATTGAGGATTACGTCGAGGGAGTCCAGGCATATTTCCGCCTAGAGACATATGGGAAGGTAGAGAGAGTTCTCCATTCCCTGACTCTCCTCATAGAGGACAATCTCCCGTTTGATATGGTCCTATGAATGGACTGGGGACAGGCAGCAGGATCCACACTCCATTTAAGAGAGCACGAGTGTAGGCTCCCTAGTCCGTCAGGTGAAGTCAAGACTGCTCTCCTGTTTCATGTGTCAGGGATAGACAACCCCTTAGCGCATTGCTACCTCAGCGCTCCTGCATTCGCAAGATTGGTGAAGAAGGAGCAGCTAGAATAACAAGTCTTTGTAACCTATGTTAGGCTAGCTACTGAGCCTAAGGAGGAAGAGTCGATCGATCCTCACATTGCTAAGTTGTTAGAGGAATATGCAGATTTGTCTGAGCCGCCTACAGGAGTAGTGTCACGGCCAATACAACATCGCATTGAGATAGGGTCTGACAGTAGGAATCCTAAGGGGGTTGTGTATAGAATGTCCACAAGAGAGTTAGAGGAGTTGCGCAAACAATTAGACAAACTCCTTGAGAAGGGTTGGATTAGGCCCAGTTCATCTCCATTTGGAGCGCCCGTCCTGTTCGTCCCCAAGAAAGAGGGAGAGTTACGCATGTGCATTGACTATAGGGGTCTTAATGCCGTCACGGTGAAGAATGCAGAACCACTGCCTCAGATAGATGATATGTTGGATAGGGTGCAGGGTTGCAAGTATTTCTCTAAAATAGACTTGAAGTCAGACTATCATCAGATAGAGGTACATCCTGATGATCAGTACGAGACGGTGTTCAAGACTAGATACGAGCACTACGAGTTTATAGTGATGCCCTTTGGACTAACCAACGCACCGACCACATTTTTGCGGTGCATGAATGATTTGTTTAGGCCGTGGATAGATTTGTGATTGTGTATCTAGATGATATTATAGTGTTTAGCAAGACCCTCTAGGAGCACGAGGCTCACAATATATATGTTTATTATATATTGGTTGTTATTATCTTCAAATTTACAAAAGATAGAGAATTGATTTACAAATCAAAAAAAATATTTCTTCTTGAATTGTTCGTTAATTATTTACTATTCTATTTATTTTCATACTGCAAGGAAAATGAGCAGTAGCGAGATGACAATATCCAGAATACACAATCACAATGAAAGCCAGAAAGTATCACAGTGTCCAAAAAGCAGCATTGCACCAATATGACACCAATGGAGAATCGTAACACTGAAAACCAACGTCAATGAGAGCTTGCTCTCGCCACCACCAACACAAGAGTCCAGGACCTTCTCCCTACTTGGCGCTCAACGCCCAGCCTACTTCCTACACAGCTACAATCTGTCTACTAATTGACAATGCAATTGTTGACGTCAGCAGCCCACAAAGTACTTGAAGATGTCGCCCAATGAAGACCATCGCCAATACCAGGTATGTGCCCTCACATCATCATCATCACCATCCTTCTCTCTCTCCCTCTTCTTACACCCACGTCTTGGGGCGAGGAAGTCGGGATAGGAGATAGGGGAGGGGGAACTGCGAGGGGGATTGGGATGGGGGCAAAGCGACGATAACGGGATGACAAGGAACATGTCCGGATGACATCATGATGAGGAGGGGGAGATCCGGAGGTCGGCGTCGGCCATCGAGGATCGGGGCGACGAGCTCCGGATGTGGGGAAATTGACATCCATGTCGGGATGGAGAATGGGGGCGGTTTGGAGGTCGGGTAGGCCACGAATTCGGGATGGGGCGATGGGGGCGAACGTAGAGGGAAATCGGGATGGGGGCGAGGAGATCCGGATAGGGAAAAGGGATGCGAGAAGCGACGACATCGGGATGAAGGAGAAAGGGGGGGGGGTCGGCATCGAGGTCAAGATGGGGGATGGGGGCGACAAGGTCAGGACGTGGGGAAACCGGCATCCAGATCGGGATGGAGGGGGTCGGCCGAGGAGATCCGGATACGGAAACTGGCATCCAGATTGGGATGGAGGATGGGTGTGATCCAGAGGTCGAGGTCGGCCACGAATTCGAGATGGGGGGATGGAGGCGGGGATGTCGGGATAGGGGACGGGGGAGACAAAACTCGGAGGGGGATCGGGATCGGGGCGACGACCAATTATATACGCACTCACACATACACACACACACACACACACGCATACCCCCACCGATCACACGTACACATACAGAAACACACTCACACACACACGCACATAAGCACACACACTCACATACTTGCACAGCGTCTGAAATCAATTCTTTTCGGTTTTTTTTTTTTTTTTTACTCCGTCGGTAAATGAATCCAATTTGTTTATAATAATGACCTGTCTTTTTTTTTTTTTTTTTTGGACGTTTTCTTTTTTTTTTTTTTTCCCGACACACACATAGACATACATACTCACTCAAAAACGCACATACACACACATCGACACGTACTTGGACAGCGTCTGAAATCAACTCTTTTCGTTTTCTTTTTTTCTTTTTTTCTTTTTTTTTACTCGGTCGGTAAAT
>BFEA01000374.1:468368-479981 GCA_003427395.1 Chara braunii
TTTATGATAATGATCTTTCTTTTTTTTTTTGGGGGGGGGAGGGACAAATTTTCTTTTCTGTTTTTTTGGTCAGTTATTATTTTTTTTTTTTTGCAATTTCGGTGCTCACAACTGTCGATTCATGTTGTATATCCCTTTTTTCGTTACATTGCATTTTAATTTATTTTATTTCTTGCAGAGAATTACAATTAGTTTCTACTCTGTATTTACCCTTTTTACCCAAATAAAAAAAGTTTTTTTTTTTTTTTTTTTTTCAATTTGCGTGCTCAGAACTGTCTATTCATGTTGTATATCTCTTTTTTCGTTGAATTGCATTTTAATTTATTTGATTTCTTGAAGAGAATTGCAATTACTTTGTACTTTGTATTTGCCCCTTTTACCCCAAGAAAGAAAAGTACACGAAGAATGTGCTTGAACTAACAATTCATTTTCATTTTTCTCTTCATGTTTTGTATGTT
The DNA here is from genome assembly GCA_003427395.1 of Chara braunii. Taxonomy (NCBI): domain Eukaryota; kingdom Viridiplantae; phylum Streptophyta; class Charophyceae; order Charales; family Characeae; genus Chara; species Chara braunii. Next base: position 468,827 of record BFEA01000374.1, read on the forward strand.
CCATGCTTCCTCCTCCCTGTTCCTTCCTGCTCTCTACACAACAATATTATGTGCTTTCTCCTCCCTATTCCTCCATACTCTCTACGCAATAATTTCGTATATTCTGTCCTTTCTTCTATGTGCTTTCTCCTCCCAACGTTAACCAAAAGTTCTCGGGCTGCCGTCGAAAGAACACGATCCACAGCAAGAGAACGACAAAGACGTTTCAGACAAAGACACATTGAGAATTAAGCCACGAATCAACAATGCACGCGTCGCGTTCACACATCTGCCTTATTCGTGCAGCAACTTTCAGTCAATATAATTAATCTCGGAAATAGAACGCCTTGCACACACTGCGAAGCAGAAAAGTGGCCTCACGAACACCCGTGGACATCACTCTATTGCCTGCATGGAAAAGTACAACCGCCACTCTGGACGTATCCTGACACGATGACACCTGCTGCCCGAGTTTTACATCTATGGGAAACAACTAGCATACTTGGTAGATTGTTACGATCGCGGGCACGCCAATTCAATATTGCACTTGCCCTTGCATCCCAATCCGTTAAAGAAACCCAGATGCCCGCTGGACGCTCGCCAGGTATGCTGAGAATAGAAGGCCGGCTTCAACAACACATCGGTCCACTACTTCCACAAACCCGCTCTCCTCCCGCGAATCCTGCTTTCAATCACAGATCAAACAAGTCCTTTTCCATGGCAAAGACAACAATTTCCTCTCCGTCCAGCCTTTGCAATTACAATAAACAAATCCCAAGGACAGTCCATCAAACACGCGGCCATCGACCTTCGCCAACCGGCCTTTGCCCATGGCCAACTTTACGTTGCCCCATCCCGTGTTGGTGACCCCTCTCACATCCGATTTGCCCTCCCAACTGAACTTAATCAAACAACAAATCCATGGCTTGACCGTTTCATGCCCTACTCCTTCCACCCCTCCTTCGTCCAACTCACCCGCCCTCCTCACTCTCCTCTTGATATCCCTTACCTTCTCCCCACTTCCACCCCACCCCCTATCTCCCCTCACCAGTTCCTTCACATATCTCGTGAACACCCCGACTCCGCTTACTATTGTCTTGTTATCGACCACGGGCGTCCCGAGGACTTGCTTCCAACGGACAAACCCGACCAAGACCCCCCTTCCGACCCTCACATCACCGCTCTCCTCTCTGAATTCAAGGACGTCTTCCCCGAGTCCTTGCCCGTCGATTTACCTCCCGATCGAGGTGTATCCCACACCATTGATCTCGAGCCCAACCATTCTCCTCCTTGCCGCCCTCCGTACCAACTCTCCGTCGTCGAGGCGGAAGAAATGAAGCGCCAACTCAATGAACTCCTTGAAAAAGGGTTCATTAAGCCTAGCTCCTCCCCCTTCGGAACCAGTTGTCTCTTCGTCAAGAAGAACGGCACCTTGGAACTCCGCATGTGCACAGACTACCGTGCCTTGAACCGGATCACGATCAATAACAAGTACCCACTACCCCGGATATCTGAACTTCTTGATCGCCTCCGTGGAGCCAAATATTTCACCAAGATCGACCTCCGCAGTGGCTTCCACCAGATCCGTATCCGCGAGGAGGACACCCATAAGACCACATTCCGCTCTCGGTTCGGGCACTACGAGTTCCTCGTAATGCCTTTTGGACTCACCAATGCCCCCGCCACATTCCAGTCTACCATGAACCACATCTTACGTGACCTCCTCGAAGTCTGTGTCGTCGTGTACCTTAATGACATCCTCATCTTTAGCCCCACCTTCGAGTCCCACCTTCAGCACATTCGCCAAGTCCTCTCGATCCTTCGAGAGCAAAAATTCTACGCCAAGCTCAACAAATGTACGTTTGCCGCTTCGAGCGTCGAATACCTTGGCCACATTGTCTCCGTCGAAGGCATCCGTATGGACCCCTCGAAGGTCAGAACCCTCGTCGAGTACCCCCCGCCCAAGATCCTCCTCCAACTCCGTTCCTTCCTAGGCCTTGCCAACTATTACCGCCCGTTCATTCGCAACTTTTCCGAGATCTCTTACCCTCTCCACGAACTCACACGCAAGAACGAGCCCTTCAATTGGAACGATTGCCGTCAACACGCTTTCGACTTCCTCAAGCAAACCATCACCACAACCCCTGTCCTCAAGATCGTCGACCCCACTCGCCATTTCTATGTCACCACTGATGCCTCTGACTTAGCCATTGGAGCCGTACTGTCCCAACATTTCCCCCGCGACACCGCCGAGACCCCCTCCATCAAGGACTCGCCCACTCACCCCGAGGCTCCACCCGACGAATACCTCTTCACAAGCAAGAAGCTCCTTCCCGTGGAGATGAATTACCCCTCCAACGAGAAGGAACTCCTCGCTGTGATTCACGCCCTCACAGTCTGGTACCCGTACCTCGACGGGCAATACTTCACCATTCCGCACTGACAACACCCTCGTTTCTTCCATCCTCACCAAGAAAGACCTCACCCCACACGAAGTTCGATGGCTTGACTTCCTTGCCCAGTTCACATTCACTATTTGCCATACCCTCGGCAAAAGCAACCGCGTTGTCCATGCCCTCTCTCGACGACCCGACCACAAGCCCCCCGAGAAAGTCTACGCCGCCATGACCCATATCCAGCTCCTCCCATCACTCCATCACTGATACACCCAAGGCTACCTCTCTTGCCCAGACTTCGCCGCCATTTACAACAAGCTCCACGATCTTGACCCAGTCCCCGACTACTCCCTCCACGACAACCTCCTCTACATCGACACCAAAGGCACTTGCCGACTGTGCATCCCTGACACACGTGGTCTCTGTGCCCAGCTCTTGGCTGAGCACCACGACGCCAAGACCGCAGGTCACCTCAGTTTTTCCAGAAAACCTTCGACACCATCTCCCGCTACTTCTATTGGCCTTCTCTACTCGCCGACGTCAAAACATACATTCGCTCATGTCCCACGTGTCAGGCTGTCAATCCCTCGAACCGGACCAAACTCGGCAAACTCCAATCTTTGCCCATCCCCACTCACTGGTGGCAGTCCATTTCCATGGACTTCGTGTGCGGTCTCCCTAAGATCAACCGCGGGCATGATTGCATCTACGTCATTGTCTGTCGCCTGACCAAACGCGCCCACTTCATTCCTTGCACCACCTCGCACACCGCCAAAGACATGGCCTTACGCTTCTTCGACCATGTTGCACGCCACCACGGCCTCCCCGAGAATATCATCAGCGACCGCGATCCCCGTTTCCTCTCACAATTCTATAAACAACTCTTCAACGCCTACGGAACTACACTCAAGTATAGCACTGCATTCCACCCACAGACCGATGGACAAACTGAGCAGATGAACGATACTCTCCAAAGAATCCTACAGAAGTACTGTCATCCACATCAACACAACTGGGATTAGTTGCTCACCGCCGCCGAGATCGCCTACAACAACGCTGTATGTCCTTCCACTGGCATGTCTTCATTCTACCTTGACCTTGGCTATCATCCACACTTGCCCTCTGATTTCCTGCTTCCCTCACTACTCAACCCCCCCACACCCTGCCCTTCCCTCAATGAATGGGTAGCAACAATGAATTGACTCCTCGGAGAAGCAACCAAAGCCCTCGAAAGAACACAAGAACAACAGGCAAACAAGATCAACAAACACAGACGAGACTTGCAATTCAAAGTAGGGGACAAAGTCTGACTCTCCGCCCCACACGTTGAACCTGAACATGGATTGTCAAAGAAACTCTCGAACAAATGGCTCGGACCCTTCCCCATCATTGAAAAAACCTCCGACGTCAACTACAAACTCCAACTCCCCCCCGGCATGAGCCGCATCCACCCGGTCTTCCACGTCGAATACTTGAAAGAATATCATGAATCCCCACCCCAATTAGCTGACGCCCATATCCTAGACCTCCACCTATCATGTTACCCACAGACCCTGAATTCGTCGCTATCATAGGTCGACGAACTACTCAGGTATCTGACCACCTGGAACCAATCACTGAATACAAAGTCAAATGGACCGGATACCCCGACGAAGAATCTACATGGGAACCTCTCTCGAATCTCAAGAATGACATGAAACTTGTCCGCGCCTAAGATCGTGCTACTCCTATGTCCTAGACACCCACGTAACTACAACCCTAAACCCCTGTATAAACCTTGCTACAACCTCGCAACCCCGTTCTACACACACCCTTGAACCCTGTCCACCCTCCCCTCGACCCCGATTCCTGATGTCTGATCTGCCCTTGCCCTCGCCTAGCCTTGTCCCATCTGTCCTCTCCACTGCGTTGTCTCTCTCCTCCAATGCTTGCTACAGCTATGGCCTCTACACAACTATGACCCCTACTCGACAGACCTTCGGTTCAAGACCCGACACCTACATCGACCTACGACAGACAACAACTGACTCCTAAAACGCAGGTCACGGGTTCAAACACACAGGGGTACTGTACAGGTGAGGTGAGGTCTAGGGATCGAGCCCTGGGATCTGCATCTGCTACTGCAAAGGTGAAAGCCGTTTCACTCCCGCCGGCCTAAATTCGAGGTCCTCCGAGAATACTTCAGTCCAAGGGAGGTCCTTTCCCTTTCTTATCTCTCTCATAGGCTCGAACTATATCGGGAGCGGTCTCTAGAAGCTCTGTCCGTGTGAACCAGCGGTCGTCTTCTGGTTCTTGAAAAGAGAATCTGACTTTATATTGTTTCTGTGGACGACCCCTACCTCCTGTTCTGAACACAACCTCGTCAACTATACGATCAATGACGTACCTTCCGTCCATGTCTGAAGGAATCATTGACCTTCTCGATGGAAACTGCTGACTCATCGTGCAAGGTAACAACTTTGATGCGTGAAAAACTGGATATGTATGGAGGTGTGCTGGAATCTCAATTGTGTAGGACGGTCCATCCTCTCCGCCCTTGACTTCTAGGACTGGCCACAGTCCTCTATATGTAGGCAATAGCTTCTGCGAGATGTTCTCCTCAGGAGCAAACTCTTTTGACTTGACCGACTAAGTCGCCTACTTGAAACTGTGATGGGTGACGGTGTTTGTTGGCTTGTTCTATCATCTTGTGCTGGGCTTTCCTGAGGTTCTCTACGACGGTAGCAATCTCCTTCTCATGATATAGCACAAACTCCCTCGTACCGGGCAGTAGCCTCTGGATCTGGTCCACGTTCAGTCCTTCAAACGGTCTGCGTGGTCTAAAGGACTTATGCAACTCGTTGGGAGTGCGACAAGTGGCTGAGTGTACCCTGTTGTTGTATGCGCTGGCTACCTTCGGGAGCATTTCATCCCAATTGATCTGATCGGGCCTAATATACATTCTGAGAACTTGCTGCAGGATTTTGTTCATCTGTTCAGTTTGACCGTTAGTCTTTGGATGACGGTCAGATGACATCAACAACTTAGAGTCATAAACTGTCATTAACTCCTGCCAGTTCTGGCTAGTGAACCTAGTATCTTTGTCACCAACTATAGACAGCGGCAGACCATGTTCACTGACCCGATGATCGAAAAACTTCTCTATCACTAAGTTTGTACGTGCCTCTGAAGGCGAAGGAACAAACACTGCATACTTGCTAAATCTATCAACTATAACCATGGCTTGGCTCTTGCCATGCCTACTCCTGACCCCGATATCCATAAAGTCAATAGACATAGAATCTCTGGGTCCTGCAGGAATAGGCAATGGTCTGAGAAGAGCAAGAGGGGCTCGCGTAGTGGTCTTGTTCTGTTGGCACACCTTGCAACTTCGTACATACTCTATGCAGTCGGCCTTCATACCAGGCCACATATATGCGCACGTAAGGTTGACTAACGTCTTCTGCCAACCAAAATGTCCCTCCGTGTTGTGGCATTCCCCTAAGATCAGACTACGAATCTCTTTGTTGTTGGGAACGCATAAACGGTCAACTACATTAGTCATCTCACATAATAATCCATCTGTAGTGCGGTAATCTGGTTCAGTTTTTTAGGCCTCCTTAACTCTCTTGAGGAGGTCACTATAGATAGGGTCCTGTGCATAAACTTACATTATACTTTCCTTTGACTGGGTTGAGCTCAAAGTCAAATTGGTCTATCTTTGCGGCCCACCTGGTAAACTTAGGTGTCATTTTGGCCTGAGTCTTCAACCACCTCAACGTCTCATGGTCTGAATACACTTTGAAGTGCCTCTCAAGCAAGTAGTGCTTCCAGTGATCTAATGCCTGCCTGAGAGCGTAGAGTTCCCTCTCATAGGTAGATGTCGCTACCTTTTCTGAAGGCATCCTGGCAGACATGAACTCTACGGGTCTATACCCATTGCCATCATCTTGCTGTAAGACAACACCTATACCATACTGACTTGCGTCAGTGGTGACAATTGATGGATCGACTACCTTGAAGACTGGATACTCTATCAAGGCCCGCTTCAACTTCTTCAGGGCCAACGTACAATCTCTATCTCATTCTCAGATTGCTTCTTTCTTTAGCAACCTGCGCAGGGGTGCAGCGATTGTAGAAAAGTTCCCCACGAACTTCCTATAGTAATTTGCTAGGCCTAAGAACGACCGCAACTCTGTCAATGTGTGGGGCGTCGGTCAATCTCTGATCGCTGCTATCTTACTGTCCTCAGGCTTTATGCCATCTCCATCTAAGATGTGGCCCACTCGCACTTCTTTGTGTTGATCTTCAAGTTAGCTTCTCTCAGCTTCTCCAAGACCTGCCTCAGATGACCCTCATGCTCCTGGAGGGTCTTACTAAACACTAGAATATCATCTAGGTACACTACTACGAATCTATCTAGCTACGGCCTAAACACATCGTTCATACAACGCTGGAATGTAGCTGGCGCATTGGTTAGTCCAAAGGGCATTACTATAAACTCACAGTGCCCATATCTAGTTCTGAATGTTGTCTTGTACTGATCATCACGGTGGACTTCTATCTAATAATAGCCCGACTTAAGATCTATCATTAAGAAATATTTGCAGCCCTGCACCCGATCCAACAAATCATCTATATGGGGCAGTGGCTCTGCATTCTTTACTGTGACATCATTAAGACCTTTATAGTCTATGCACATTCTAAGCTCTCCCTCCTTCTTGGGGACAAAAAGAACAGGTGCTCCAAACGGAGACGAACTGGGCCTAATCCAACCCTTCTCGAGGAGCTTATCTAGCTGTTTACGTAACTCCTCTAACTCCCTTGGAGACATTCTGTAAATAGCTTCCTTAGGAGTTCTACCGCCAGGCTCTATCTCAATATGATGTTGGATCGGCCATTGCACTACTCCTGTAGGCGACTTAGGCAAATTTGTATACTCTTCCAACAGCTTGGCAATAACCGGATCAATGGGTTTCTCTTGCTTAGGCTCAGTGACAGGCCTAACATAGGCTACAAAAACCTATTCTTCTAATTGCTCCTTCTTCGCTAATCGCGCGAATGCGGGAGTACTGAGCCAGCAATGTGCCAGGGGATTGTTTACCCCTGACACGTGAAACTGGCGAGCAGTCATGACTTTGCCTGATGGACAATGGAGCCTACACTCGTGCTCTCTCAAGTGGAGTGTGGCTGCTGTTGCGTCTCCCCAGTCCATTCCTAGGATCATATCGAATGGAAGGCTATCTTCTACGAGGAGAGTCAAGGAATGGAGAACTTTATCTACCTTTCAATCCTTCTCTAGGTGAAAGTACACCTAGACTCCCTCGACATAATCCTCCACTCGCATCATGGGATTGTGTGCGAGATACTGACTACAAGGTCTTTTAGCTTTTGGACTTTTAAATTTAGCTTTAACTTCTGCAGCGCTTTCCTGCTCATGTAGCTACAAGTGGCCCCACTATCTATTAAGGCCCCTACTCGTCCTCTAAAACCTCTACATCTACTAGAATTAGTTGTCCTTTACCATCCTTCTTCATTTTGGCCCAGGCTGACATCCTCTCCTTCAACTCCTCTGCCAGACCTGTGAGGGAAGTGCCTAGAGAGACCCTAACACAAGCAGTCTTTGGACAACCGTCTGGGCACTGGCCAGCAGTCTCTGCCATAAACACATGTGGGTTGGGAGTTTCTCTGTGGTGCGTGCACTCTTCTCCACATGGTCTAGGGGTAAGAGCAGTTGCAACTCCTACCGGCGGTTGCCTTTTGCTGCCTGTGCAGCGCTCCGGGCTTCTCTATACTTGGGGCAGTATTTTATGATGTGCCCCGGATCACCGCAGTAGAAGCGTTGATCCTGGTCTATCTGCCTTTGCCACACTGTCTGTTCTCAACCCAAATCTTCCCAGGGCTTGCCTTGTGGCAAGCCAGGGTGCCATCCACCCCTCCTGGAAGGTGACGAGTAAAACGAGAGCGGTTTTGCGAGGGACCTTGACCCCTACCTCCCACTTGGCGGGTTCCTCTGCCGCCAACCCCCTGATCACTCTGTCCTCGACCACCGGAAGCCTGGCCCCCTTGGCCCCGGCCTCCTCTCCCTTGCGGCCTCCCTCCAACCGCGACAGCAGCGTAAGTCCTCCCCTGACTATCGCTACTGCCCTCCTCCTCTAGGCCCCATGCTATTTGATCATATGGGACCTCTTCCATACCACCCTCATCTAAAGTAAGGATCAGATGATCCTTGGCCTAAAGTTGGCCCGAGATGGTATGACCCTTCCATTTTTGGCCCTTATCCAGATCCTTGTGCCAGAAGGTAGTAGCTGGTATGGACTGGGCCTCGAAAGCCACTACTTCCCTACTCAAAGTATCGTTGGCCGTTGTCTTTGCCGACCTGTTTCCTCCCCACACACCTCTCTGCCCCTTTGGATGATCAACTGTCAAAACTTAAACCATAAACCCTCAGCCTGCGTTCCTGTCCTCCGATCATCAAACTTAGAACCTGGCAGGACTTCATTTGCTTCCGGACCTTTGTGATAAACAAATTTCTTTGCAACCACCGTTCATGGTCCAGCATTATCCTCTTCTCCAACTTGTTCTCCTTTCTCCCATGTTCCCTCTTTATCTGTACCCCCTGGGCCTCTTGCGGGTTGTATTCATTCCCTTGCGGCCTAAGATGTGACTATGCCCTCCGACGTTGCCTGTTGTTGAGGCCCCTTTCTTTTTTCCTAAACCCTGTTCTCACTTTGTGGTAATACTTGACATCTCTCCTTGCCTTCTACCTCCTTTCCTAGGCCTGTCACAGTCCCTGGCTGCACTTCAACGGAAGTGATGATGTTCGTTGGTCATTTTCTCTTTAAGATTCTGACAAGGGGGAGCCTTGTCCCTACATTGTTCTCTGCTGCCCCTCTCTTCTTCCTGCACTTGAGTTGTGCCAGTCCTTCCATCGAATGTTGTCGTCCCTCAATTCAGCCACTTTGTCGTCAGCCAACCAGACTTTACTGAAACTCTGCCCGGCCTTATTTCGTTGTTCCTCATCTTCGGACCATGACTGTTTGATCCTCCGCCATCTGCATAGAATTTCTGCCTGAATCATTGTCTTCATCTCCGCCCAGACCAATTCGCGTGAGTTGGATATTTCTTCGATCGTTCTGCTGCATCTCTCCTTCCTGATCAGCCCGTACCAGACTTTTTCCGCTTTCCGGGGTTGTTGGGGGATGTTAATAAGAAGAAGGATTTAGATGGGTTTTCCAGGGAAAGGGGAAGGGAACAGGGAGTTCCAGAGGATTGAGGCTCTTGCCCAATAGTCCGTCGCCTCCCTACAGTGCACTAAGCAGTGTATTATGTCTTCTGCTACATTCTCTGTACAAACCTTACATAGATCAGAGCTGTCTGGGTTTGAACCTTTCCGCCTAACATGCAACCATTGATTAACTGGCAAAGCTGCATATGTTATTAGCCACTGGAGGCTTCTGATTTTGACAGGTCTGGTTGCTTTGTAGATTTTCCACGGAATTTGCGTGATACTGTCGGCTTCCTGTCCTAACAGTCTTTGCCACCTGGCTTTGATAACCGGATCTGGGTCTTTTGTTTTCAACATTAGTTTATAACCTAATTTGACCGTTTAGTCCTGTATGGGGGTGCGTTTGTTAATATTTGCCTTCTTATCTGGTTTCCATGCCCACTCCCCTGGGTCAAACTCCAAGTTCAGTGCCGTGTCGAATCTGTAGATGCTTTTCGGCCACATTTCTAAAACTCTTACTTTCCTGAGCAGAAAGCAGTCCATGACTACAGTTTCGACGTTGGTGTTTATGATCGACGGCATTCTGTCTCTGGAGTGTACAACTGGAAAAGAGGTGAATACTGCTTGTGTAGTAGCACCTTGTTGTGAATGTGAGAACTGAAAGGCTCTTGATGGAGGGTTTTCCTGCACCTTGACCCCCCAGTCTCCACTTCTCCAGTCCCCTTCTTGTGCCAGTATGTCTTTCCATTCTTGAAGGATCAGATTAGTGAGGTATTGCAGGTTCAGGCCTCTTCTGTGGCATCCCTTCAGACATACACTCAAGTCCTGTTCCGATACCCATTCCCTCTTTTCTTCGTTCCATAGTGGTTGATCGTCCAGACGCCATTCTTTACCCACGACAGCCATTTGTGGTCTAAGAACAAGGGTTCATCACTTTCGGATCTCAGCCATTCATTGCCAAAAAGAGGCTGTCTTAGTACCTCGTCTTTAGATTTCGGTCTGTTGGTCTTTTTCGACATTATTTCCCTCCAAATCCGGATGATAGCCATCCAGTGCAGAGTTTGTCGGTTTTCTACGTTCTGTTCTATTTCTCGCCTGGATCTTCTTCTCACGTTCTTCAAATACCATTCCTTGTTTATTACCCAGAATAATCCCATCATGTTGTTGGGCGATGGTACCGGGGCTAGTTCCCTAATGTTGTCCAGAGCCAGCTTGTTCCACGTCGTACCTGGCTTCATCAACAGTCGGACTATCCATTTGAGTTGAAGGGCTCTCGTACCACACTTCGGGTCAATGATGCCTAAACCCCCTTGTATGGGCTTTCGTGAGATGTACTGCCATGCTATTTTAGGGATACAACTTTCCTTTTTCGGATTGCCCGTCCAGAGGTATGTTCTTGCCACCCGATTTAGTTCCTCAAGTGAATCGTCCGGAATTGTCCACACTGACGCAATGTACCACATCATGGAAAACATTGCCGTGTTGAGAGCTAAAACCGGACCGAAAAGTGAGGTAAAAGTATCTCCCCATCTTACCAGCTTGATTAGTTGCTTTGACAACATATTTTGTGCCA
>BFEA01000374.1:481497-496280 GCA_003427395.1 Chara braunii
GCGGGTCCCCTTGCCTTACTGATCGTGAGATTGGGTAGTTGTAAGACAAGAAGCCATTAATCTGTACACAACCAGAAGAATCGTTATACAGGGTCTGGACCCATTTCCTAAAGATTGGCCCCACCCCCATGCGTTCCATGCTTGCGTCCATAAAGGCCCAGTTGACTTGATCGTATGCTTTCTCAAAATCGAAAAAGAGTATGGTTGTGTTTATTCTTCTTTGCCTAACTTTGTTGGCTGCTTAGCGTCCCGGGATAAACCCTGTTTGGTCTATGTGAAAGCATTTGTCCGTTATCCTCATAATTGTAGCAGCCAGGGTCTTTGCCAGGATTTTATATGGAAGGGTTAGTAAGGAAATAGGTCTATAATTCCTAATGTCCTCCTTGTCACCCTTCTTATATAGTAACGTGACCACATTGCTACTTATTATGCCGCCTAGGCCCCCCTTTTCGAAACTATCCCTGTAGAAACTCAAAAGGTCCCCCCCTAAGTTTGGTCAAAACTTCTCCCAGAATTCCTTTGTCAGCCCATCTATGTCTGGTGTCTTGTCATTTTTCATACTCGTGAGGGCTTGCTGAAGCTCGTCCAATGATAGGGGTCTGTCCAATTCTTCTGTTTGTTCTTTCAATATTGTCTGTTCCAAATACTGTAGCATTCTTTGTCTTGCTTCTAGAGTACTGCTCGGAGTAGGTACTTGGGTCTTGGACTGATATAATTCTTGGTAAAAAAAATTGCCACAACTAAAATTTCTTCACTAGTCTCCACTGTTGTCGTCAGGTTGTGGAGGGTTTTAAGTTTCTCTATTGTGGCCGCTCTTGTATTCGCCTTAATTCGGGCGAAGAAGTGTTTTGACATCGATTCGTTGAGCTCATATTCACACATTCTGGTTCTTATTTGCAGACCCTTTAACTCCCACCATTTCCACATTGCCAACTCTTCTCTTGCTTTCTCAAATATGTCTGTATAAAGAGCCGAAGACGGGTCATCCCTCAGGTTGTGTTCTGCTACCTTTAGTGCCTCCTCCAGGCTCCGCTTTCTCTGTTTCCTAATAGAGGCCAACTTCCTTGACATGCCCGCCACTTTTTTCGCTAGAAGGGAATAGCTTTCTATGAACCACTCCCTCCTGTCCATGCTAGGTAAAAGACTCATGCATCTTTCCTTCCAAAAATTTTGCATCTCTTCTTGAAAAGTTTGGCTCAACAAGAGGGAGTTGTTCAATTTCTGAAAACCTGCGCCTTTTCTTACTCGTTGCTCAAAGCATAAAGTGATCTCTATGGGCTTGTGATCCAGTCCTGAATAGGGTGCAAGAGGCAAGATCTCTGCTTGCTTCACCGCCCCCATCATTGTCTTTGACACTAGGAAGTAGTCTATTCTTGAGAAGGCAGTGTGATCGGCATGGTTCTTTTTTACCAGAGTGAAGGATCTCGTTGTGGGGTGGGGTCAACTAATCCATGATCGATCATCAGTCTCTAGACAGGTGATGCCTCGTTTATGTTGTAAGGCTGTGTGGAGCGGGATATTCAGTCTGTTTCTGGATCGAGGGTAGCATTCCAATACCCCGCTAATATGCATGGTATCAGGGGAGGGAGGTCACTACTCAATCTTGCCAAAAAAAACGCTCTTTCCGTTGAGTTATTCGACGCATATACACAGACCAGATGAAATTCTTCCTCCTTCCATTTGAAATGCATGAAACACCATCTTCCCTCTTGAAGATCTGCCCCCTTATTAACCACACTTCCTGTCGTGTAAAAGCGGGACGATTTTGGGATCAAGATCGTTGTTCCTTTCGTATTAGAGTTGATGTCTGCCGCCCATATTTCATCTTTTATACCTCCCATTTTCCTTGCCATAAATTTCCTGATCCTGTCATGTTCCGAGGAGAAGGATAGATGAGTTTCTTGATGCATTATGATGTCTGCCTTTAATTTGTTGTTCAGTGTTAGTCCTGAAAGAATACCGTTCAATTTTTCCTCCTTATCCATCACGTTTCCCAACCTTGATATTCTAGCACCTGATCACAATCCCTTGATCCTTCCAATCCTCCAGAACCCCCCGAAACATTCACCCGTCTCCTGAACTCCTCCATTTGGGCTGCACTTCATGACCTGGCCTAACGGTGATCTTGTTAAGTTCGTCCTGGGACGGTGCATCGCCCCCCGTGTCTTCTCCCATGGGGTCGTCCCTGGAACCTCCTTCCTCTGTCGTCAGCCCTTTGGCTTCCTCCATCCCTGATCCCATTTCCCCTGTACTAGGAGAACTTATCCAGCCCGGATCCCTGCTCATCCTCCTCATTTTCACCATCAGCTTGCCAGCCTTGTGACTCCTCGTCTCATTCATCACTCCTATAAAACTTGTCCCAGTCTGCTGGATAAGCTATTGCGTCCAAATTTCCATCCCCCTCTAGCATACCTGAAGTAACCAGTTGCACAATCGATACTGCTGTCAGCTCTGCCGGCAGGCAAGGACCTGCTAGTACGCTGTATGGTACCGCTGTTATCGTCCGCCACGGTCTCCATCTCATCCCTGTTTTCAGACTTGCCGTCGTCGACAACTTAACAATCAGAGGTGAAAAAGCTTGGGGAGGGTGTCTCGCTTGTTTTGTCCTGTGTGATGCTGGGTCTTCTTGTTCTGTTTGAGACTGCGTGTCTTGTTGAGCCATCTCGTCAGATACCGTATCATATACTCCTAGAGGAAAGTCTGTCGTAACCTTTTCCCTGAGGATGTCTGCCACGTTTTGGCCTTCCTCAAAACACGAAATCTGAAATGAGACATCTGTTGCCACCTGCCATTCATTTACTTTATCCAAATATCTTGCTACAATCAAAGGCCTGATGTTCATTAGTGTCAATCTGGAAGAACGGGCCGTTTCCACTACCAGGGGTGCCTGTTTCTTGGCGATGTGAGAGATCGTAGTGAATTCGGGTGCATATTCTTCATTCAGTTTCTTCAGCTTGTCAGTCTGGGCCATAACTGCTACCGCTTCTTGTTCTAGAAGTGTTCGTCCCGAGTCATCCTGAAACTCCGCTGGCATTGTGTCTGGTACCTTCTTTTTCTGATTCTTCCCAGACTTCCACTTCTTCGGGCGCAGATCTTGAAATTCATCCTTGGATTCTGGAACAGTTTTGTCCTTGTCTTTCACCCCCTGTTCCTTTGCTCTCTTCTTTTCTGCATATCGAAACGCAGTGTATTCTGATAACTCCTCGGCTTTGGCTTTCCTGAGAGCATGAAATTGGTTGCTGGAGGGTCCCCATGCCCCCAACAGTCCTTTTTTGCCACTTGTCTGCAATTTCTCCGCATGTTTCGACCAAGCCACTCTGACATCAAAGGCATGCTCCCTTTCCCTTTTTACCTTGTCCACATAATCCCTGAGCCATTGCAGCGATTGCCCAAGTTCCCCTTCGCTGTCATTCTTTGAGTTCCCCTTTTTTGAGTTGCTTCCTTCCGTCCCTTGTTCCGATTCAGTTCCCCTCTCCTCTGATGTCTTGTCCTTTCCCTCTTTCCCCGCGGGGGCGTTGATCGAGGTTTTACTATCCCCAATTTTTGTCGCCCTTCTCTTCTTCAGCCCCCCCTCCTGGTTTTCTTTATGCCCTCCGTTCTCCAAGGAACGTTTGTTGTCTGTTTGCCCCCCTTTCTTTTTATGGAGCGCTGTTTGTTCCATGTTTTGCAGCAAGATTCTAACCGTGGCTGGTTCTTTGTTAAACTCCTGCACTTCCTGATCTCTGACTATGTCCAGGTCCCTTAGCAAATCTTCTCTGTCTTTTTCTTCCCTGATCACCCGTGAGTCGATCAGGGGATCGGTCCTAATCTTTGATGGGTTACCTGTCATTTTCCCGGTGGCCTTTTTCTGCCATCTGCTGTCAGCTGGGGGGAAAATGTTCGGTTTCTTAACAATCAGTTCCTGGTCGGCATAGTGCCAAACCCAATCAGGTTCTTCCAGGTTATCATAAAAAACCCAGCCATTGTAGTTGCTATCCGCGATGAACCAAATACTGGGTGCGTCCCCCACTTCGACCATCATGTTAGCGAGTAGTTTGTGTTCCTTTGTTTGTTTGGGAAATTTTAGACAGTTTGGATATGTTCCCATGTGTCCCCGTTCCCTGCACCGAAAGCAGATTGGGGCGGTCTTGGTTGATACCTTGATCTCGACCACGCTGTTTTCGATCTGCAGCTTCCAAGCATGCGGAAAGACAGGCGGGTTGTCTGTCTTGACTTCCAGCACTGCCGTCATAGAGCCACAGTGCGGAACCAGCAAGTCAAGGGTTGGTAGAATCCATTTGAGGATTCTGTTCGGTGGGTATTGTCTTTCTAGTCTGTCCACCAGCAGCCCATGAAAACCCGGTTGAATGTTGTCGAACTGAACCCAGAAGTTGTCTTTCAACAGAGTTTGTTTGTAGGAGACAGTAAATACCGGATTTTGCCTTTGCGCAGTCACTTTTTTCCATTTGGTGATCATGCAGACCGAACCGTTGCAATTCCTGGACTGCAACTCGGCCGCGGCCTTTGCATGCTCCTCGTGGATGAACAGTGCCGTGATGTTATTTCTTCCCAAGTTTTGTAGTGTGAAGGTTTTTCCCGACTGTTTTAGCTTCAGTTCTTTCTTGATGGTTTCTATGACCCATTTGCGTTTTTCTGTTGGCTGAAGCTCTACCCCATTCCGTGCAAAATTGAAGACTACCCCATGTCGTTCATGCAAATCGTCTAGTTCAGCCACCTTTTCTTCTGGGTATTTCCACACAATGATTTCTTCTTCTTTGCCCTCTGTTTTCTGCATCTCCGTGGTTTGTATCCCTTGACTAGTTCAGCCACCTTTTCTTCTGGGTATTTCCAAACAATGATTTCTTCTTCTTTGCCCTCTGTTTTCTGCATCTCCGTGGTTTGTATCCCTTGAACTTTCGTCTTATCTATCAGGAATTTCAGCGCCTCGTTATCGATTACACTGATGCATCTCTCCCCCGTATTTTGGTTCGTTGTGCTTGCGTTTTGGGTTGGGGAAGCCATTCCCTTCCACTACGGGGAAGTCAGTCCTTACCTCTTCTCTGTCTGCTATCACCTCAGTGTTCCCTGGTTTGTGTTATGTGTTATACGTTCAGATGGTGTTCAAGGATAGTCAGTCTGAAAGAACCGGAGGGGAAAGCGGGTAAAATGGGGAGAGGGGTGAGAGTGATTCTGAATCGGGATGATGTCGAGAATGAGGCGGGATGTAAAGAGAGTGGGATCGGGGCGAGATCTAAACGGGTTCGGAGTGGTATTGGGCGAGACGGGCAGCAAAAGGGATCAAAGTGGGAACCAGTCACGATCGGGTTGGGATCGAGACGGACTAGCTTGGACGAGGGGTGAGGGAGATTCTGAGTTCGGATGGATCGGAGTTAAAGATGGGATGTATATGATTGTGGGATCCGATCGGGAACGAGATGGGGTCAGAATACGCTATCAGTGAAAACAGGTTATGATTGAGATAAGAAAATGTGGACTCCGGGTGGGGATTTGGGCGGAGCCGGGTTGGGATCGGGTCGGGATGGGATTGAGATGTGGTCGGGAACACGAACGGGTCAGGGCGAAATAGATTGAGGGGGAGATGAAAGTGATTCTGTATTGGAATGGGCTGGGGGTGAGTAGTGGGATCGGGTCGGGGTCACGGCGGGAGTAGGCTGGGATCGGGATGGGAGCGCTATGGATTCAGGGTGAGATCGGGTCAAGATTTGGGCGGGATCTGGATGGGCTCGGGACGGGATCGAGATGGGATCAAAGTGGGATCTGGATGGGGTCGGGTTGAGGTCAGGGTGAGGTCGGGCTGGGCTCGAGATGGGCGTGGAGGGCGTGGAAAAGAAGGGAGCTTCCAAAAAAGGATCCGGTTTGGGAAGGGGACTGATGCCAGTGTGGGTTTCGAGCAGCGATCGAGTCGGAGGTGTGATCGGAGTGGTTTAGATGTGGGATCGGATCGTGATCATTGTGATAAGGTAACGTGAGCCGCTCGAGATGGGCTAGTTATGGACTTGGGGAGAGGTCGGATCGGGATTGGGCGGGATCGGGAAGGGGTCGGGGCCGGGATCACTATGGGATCCGACTGGGCCCCAGCTGGGATCGGTTGAGGTCGGAGTGAGGACCGGTTAGGATCGAGGCGGTCGTGAGAGAATCCGCCTCTCGATCAAAACCGGTTTGGGGTGGGAATCGGCGCCGGCGTGGGGTTCGAGAGGATATCGGGTAAGATCAGAGAGGTTTGGATGAGGGATCGGGTCGGGGTCAAGACACGAATATGAAGTGAGGAAGATGAGAATAGGCTGGGCTCAAGGTGGGACCGTTAAGGGGTCAGGTTGAGATCGGATCGATGTTCTGGGTTGAGACCGGGACGGGATCACCGAGTAGGATCTGGATGGGATCGGGATGATGTCAGGGTGAGGTCGAGTTGGGATCACGGCGAGTGTGAAACAGAGTCGAGCCTCGATCAAAGCCCTGGTTTGTGGTGGGGACAGGTGTCGGATTGGGGTTTGAGCGAAGATCCGGGACGGGATCGATTCGGGAGCAAGGTGAGGTCACGCGGGATCAGCTCATGAAAGGGGTGAAATCGGGATGAGTTCTCTGCGGGAACGAAACGATTGGGGAGTTTCGTGAGTTGGGGTTGGGGTGGGAAACGATCTCCATCAAAGGATGGGGGATTGGGATAACGGGGGGAACGTGATTCAGGGACTGGGCGGACAGGATTCAGTCCACCTGGCGTGGAGATGGAGTCAGTTTGGGAGGGAGACTTTAGGGGCGGGATCGAGCTAGATAGTAGTCGGATCGGAAACGGGTTAGGGGTGAGCAAAAGATGGGAAGGGGGAGCGGGAAAAGGGGAGGAGAGTGTTAGTAGGCTGCTAGTAGGGAGTTTCTCACTCTGTCTGGCTGATCTTCGTCTTCGTGAAGGTCGAGAATTTGGTGATGGCAGTTGGGCGCTACCTTGGGGATGCCATTGTCGTAGTCGGGCATGATCCGACCAGTAGATGCATAGATGCATAAAACTTGAGCTGCTTACTGTTGGTCTGGGCGTGTGAACGATCTTCGATACTTCGCGTAATGGTGGAGCGGTCGCAGGCACTCTTCGCGGTGGTTCTGACGTCAGTGCGCCTCTTCAAAACCAGGCGCCTAAGCTTCCTTCCGCCTCATGAATTGGTGAGGCTTCACTCCATTCCCCTCTCCCTCCGCTCAATATGTCTGACTAAGCAGGAGGATCAGCAAGCGCGGGTGCTGGGCGTGCGCCCGTGATGCCCTGCGAGGGGCAGGCTATGGCGAGTGTGTAGTTCTTCGGCGATGGTACGCGTCGGTGCCCAGTCAGATCCGTGACACAACGCGGCGCGAACGCAACGTTGCGCTGACCGAGCGGCGCGAGCGCCAATTCGTTGGAATTTCTAAGCTGCGCTCTGAAGGCAAAAATTTCAAGGTTGATAATATTTGAAGTTTTTGAACGAATGGAGTTCGATCTCAACTCAGTACTTCCTTCCATCTTAGCGTGCAGGTTCTGCCTCACGCCCGCAGCCCCTTCTTCGTCGGAGGAAATTTTTATCCTCTTCGTCCTTGCTTTCAGTTTACCACTGCCCCGCGACCGGATCTTTACCCGATTTGCAGTAGGGGAACACACCGCAGGGGTGCGTTCCCCACCTCTTTTTCGCTTCTCACTGCTAGACGAGTCCATGCTCTTCTTCTCAGCCGCAGCACTGATGACTCGAAGCCGTTCGAGTTCTTCCTTCTCGCTGCTGCTAATCTTGGATCTGTTATCTACTCCTTCCAGTTTCTCCCTAATAAGCTTCAGCGAATCTCCCAGGGTAGCAGTAACCCATGCCTTCATCTCGTCAGACTTATCGCTCTTCTCACTCTCGTTGCTCACACGGTTTTCGCCGTGGCTACTCTCCGTCGGAAGCTCCACAATCTTGACCCCACTGCGTCTGGATGTAGCAATCTTCTTCTTTGCTTCGTCCAGCGCCTTGTCCATCTTAATCTCCTCCAAGATGTCCATGTACTCCTTAGTGAAGTATGCCCGGCTTCCTGGTCCCGGAAAAGCATTCACAGCAGGTCCTTTTCCTCCACCTCCAGTAGTTCCGTGCCCTTGATTGCCGTGTCCAGTTCCTTGTTGTTGGAATGAATGCTGTTGGAATGAATGTTGTTGTCCATTCAGTTGCTGACTTGGTAGATTCTGCGTACTCCACTGCTGATTCGCTGGCCATTGGCCAGCGGGTTGCCATGGCTGTGCACACCATTGTCCCTGCGAAAGGGCTTGATGCTGCATTGGATTACTCGGCATAGTAATCACACCAGGCGGCATCATTGACGCTGCATTAAACTGCTGTTGCGGGAAAATCCCCGGTGGTGGTGGATAAGCAACTGGAGCAGCACTGTTACTCGCAAACGGCGCTTTGCTTACCCCTTGAGGGTTTTGGCCAAACCCATTACCCCCTTCCATCCAATATCTTCCGCAGTGGGACCCGCGTCCACGCCTTCCCCCCGCTTTCTTACCACGCCCTCTCCCGTACATACGCCCAACAGCTAACGAAGCAAGCACACCAACACCGATACCAACACCAATCGTCCACTTGTTCTCGTTACTGCCGATATCTTCCGCAGTGGGACCAGCGTCCACGCCTTCCCCCCGCTTTCTTACCACGCCCTCTCCCGTACATACGCCCAACAGCTAACGGAACAAGCACACCAACACCGATACCAACACCGATCGTCCACTTGTTCTCGTTACCGCCTCCAGTCAGAGCTACGATACTCTTCTTGATACTCAAGAGCATACCCGATTAACGGGCTGGTACGTACTCCCTCGTTGCTTAAGCGTAACTCAATAATTCTTCCACAGGAGTCGCTTGATCGGACCGCAGCGACACTGCCACTGGAGAATCTTAGATTGGATGACTTGTGTCTGACGAGCTACCTCACGTGACGAGTATAAAGCATCCCACGTGTCGCTCACCAAGAGAGCATAACTTCTGCGGTTCGCCCTTCACTGCGCGATCACATCTCCACTGGAATCAATGGATCAGAACACCATCACTGCCGCTGGAGACGCATATCAAGTCTTAGATATGTTGCATGATAAGCTGATTCGTGTGCTAAGCCGGTTACGAGCATGCGAATAATGATTTTAAAATTCGGAAAATTTGGAAAATTAGCCGAGTAAATCCGGCTATAGAATGGAAATAGCGTGAAAATAAAATCCAAGTTAATTTGTCACCAGCGTCGCAAATGGCACAGCCTCGACGCTCAGTAAGCAAGCGCATTCCACTTAGGAGAGTAGATAATTAAGTAAGCAATAAAACAATGAGACAATAAGACAATGAAGCCACAAGTAAATAAATGAACCTCGCGCGAGAGTCACGATGTAACTATCGGCACATCGTGTAGTTCTTTCTTTGCTTTCCTTACTTTGGCTTTTTGTGTGGCTTCTCTTTTAGCTCTTCTAGCATCTCCCCTTTTACTTTGGCTTGCCATGTGTGCCATAGCGTCCCACTTGCAGACTATGAAAAGGAGGCAGAGGAAAGGGGGAGGGGTATATTGTGTTTGTTCTCCTAATTACGCATAGGGGGAGGGAGAAAGGGAAGGGGAGGGAGATGGGGGGAAGAAGAAACAGAACAGGGGAAAGACGAGCTTCACAGGGTTCTCAGTACTCACCAGTAGACCAAACTGCGAGAGACTGACACACTTGTCTGCTCTCATAGGGATGCTCATTCCTAGCGTTTAATGGTTTCTGCACGGGAGCAGGGAAGGGAAGGGGAGGGAGAGAAGGAGGGGGGAAGAGAAGTAGGAGACTGGAGGGAGGAGAAGAGCAGGGGAAAGAGGAAATGGAATTGAACAAGCCTTATGCTGTAATCTTCTATCAACTTATCAAGTTATATGTGATACTACTTTGAATGATTGTAATGTCTTGATATTGTAATGTTTTGATGAAACACCCATTTCATTGGTGAAAGGTGGAAGGTCCCCCATGTCTGGAATCCATACACACCCATTTTCGTTTCAGAACACCTGCACCTTATACTTCGTCTGTTCAGATAGTGATGCTCATTCATATGTATTTATAAGTTTCTGCATGAGAAGAGGGACGAGAAGCGGAGGGATAGGAGGAGGGGGAAGAGACGCAGTGGAGGGGGGACATGAGCAGGGGAAAGAGGAACCACATTGGGTCCTCAATACTCACGAATAGAGACTGTCACAAGAGGCCAATAACGGCCTGGGTTGCAGAGAAAAATGACTGGAGGAGCAGGCGTTGCATATTGATAAGTGGCCACCCAATTCCTCCCAGATGCAGTCATTGCATCGTATGGTGTAGCGCAGACAGAAGTCACAGGCAATGTGGCTCCCACATTCTGCGAAGACAGACACACGACAACCACAATTGTATAGGCATGGCCATATCTTGTCTTCCTCTCTTCTTCTGTCCGCATGTTTTGTCTTCACACAGTCTTTACTTTTTGTCGTCTTCTCTTCTTGTCTTCGCATGGTGCTCACAATCGGATGATGGGTGTTGCAAGATATTCATGGCAATTGACGCCCATCATCTGCAACATATACTGATCTGCAGCAAAACACAATGTGCATGTTGGCCAACACACTTTCCACATTCAAGCAGGCAAAGGCCTGCAAAGCTGCAACCCACCCACAGCCACAGATGCACACAATCGACAGACTTGAATGGAAGTTCAATCCCAACTCGGCACGCACTGGACTGTAAGCCAGTTCTTGCGGCCAATGTTTGTGAATAGGAGTAGGATAAGTGACTATGTGATTGAAGGATGAGGTTACAAAAAGGAGCAAAAGAGGCTCTTGCTACCTTGCTTCCATTTTGACCAACTTCAAAGTCGGTAATCCACAGCTCACTGCATCAAAAGCATTGCCATCAGACATGTTTGAAGGTTTACTAAATCAGTACTCGTTACCATTCAAAGAAGGAAATTTGTACAACAAGGCATGTGCTTCCGGTTCTGTACATAACTAGTTTCCCCATGCGGGCAATGCCCGTGCTAAACTGAAAATGACAAAGATGGGTATTGTACTATTGAATGTAAGAATCATATTGTAAAAATCACAGCATTGATAGTTGCAAGGAATGGCAAACTTTGAGAGCCCAAACTATGAAAATGCACAAGGAATAGAGGCATCACCACAGTCCGGACTTAGGCAACACAAACAGAAGTCATCTCAGGCCCCACATGAGGGCAACGCTGCTAACACTGAAAACCTAATGAAAACCAGATAAAACTTTGATAGAGTGGAGTGCAGTGCAGACTTTAATCAGGTTTGCACGATAAAGCAGTGCCAAAGTGAAAATGTTGCAACAATACCACCTACCAGTCTCCATCTCAAGAATGTGTTATGATCCTGGCTATCTTGCAGTGGCAAAACTCAAAGAAAGACAATTCCGTTCAATTGCAACTGGAATGAAAGAACTTGGGGAGAGAAGTAGACAAAGGAAGAAGGAGAGATAAGAATGGGAGAAGAAGAAGAAGATGATTACCAGGAAGGACCAATGCCACCCCTCCCCTTCATCTTGCCACGATCTTCGTCCTCCAATACCTCTCTCCACCTCTCATTAATAATAATAATAATAACAAGTGAATGCTAGCCACAGACGCGGCGGTGACCACGAGGGGAAAAAAAAAACATATCGCGGGCGCAGTATGCAGAAGGCGTGGTACCAAGCGGGTCGGGCGCAAAATAGTGGGGTATGCAGGCGACGGTACAATCCCTAAATTGGAAGGACGCAGAGAAGATTACCATGGCCCCTGCCCAAGGACGAGGGGCCCCCTCCAACGAATCTTCTTCCAGAAGATCGGTAGATACAGTTGGCATATTTTTTATTCTTTGTGCATATGGTGAGTAGTCGATCCAGGCCCACATCCTTGCGCAGTGAAAGGATTTCATGCGGCAGACACCTGAGAGCCTGGCATCAAAGGTCCCAAAGTCCTGAAGGTTCCGAGGCCCCAAGTCCCAGCGTCACGTGGGTAAGTCCGATAGGCCAGTTGAAGCATCGTAGTCTAAGTCTTGGAAACATCCGGAAAGTGGACTCGCTGCACAGTTAGTCCGGTACCCGACAGCAAAGTCCAGAAACGTCCAGTCCAGTCCCAAGTCGACAAAATTGCAGCAAGTCCCAGGAAAGTCCAGAAGTTACCGGACCGATTGCAACAGAGGTCGCGGCTGACGGGTTACGGTCTGAGGCAGTCCAAGCCAAATCCAATACCTATATTTAGCTGCTACAGTGCAGCAGCCGGACACACTTGTTCAGTTGCGAGATGCGGAATCGCTGCTGCTTCTTGTGCGTTGAGGCGGCTTGGGCATGACACGTCTGGAGGTGGCAGCAGACGCTGGAAGAGACTCCATAGTTAGGGTAGCGAAGTAGGGGATAGGGCAGCCATTGCCGCCAAGTGGGAGCTATCTGAGTTGGTGTATTCAGGGCAAGATCCAAGGCAGGAGAGAGAGGGAGAGAGAGAGAGGAGAGAGAGCTGCCGTCGAGCACATACCTGGTTCGAGTCTGAGTGGGTATAAGAGGCAGAGACCGCTGGAGACATGGACACTTTCTTCTATAATAAAGACATAATATAATTGTGTGACAAACCCTCATGCAATTCTGGTGTTTCGCCTATTGGCTTCAAGAGTGAACTCTCATCTGGTTGCCCATTGCATGTGTGTGCGAGGTTGTGGGTGATTGACTTGCAAATCATTGCAGCAGGGACCATTGCCCTTCGATTTGGCCTAGCTCGACGGGCCGTACGTACGGCCCCCTGGCCGACATACGGGCCGTACGTACGGCTGTGCGTGCCCGTTCCGGGGCCTTGGGGGGGGGGGCTTAGAAATCCGACGGCGGGGGCGGGTTGCTGGAGCAGAGGGGTACAGCCCCCAACGAAAAAAATAAAAAAATAGAAACTTCTTTTTTTTATTGGATTGATGTGATTTAAAAAGAAAAAACCAAATTGATTGATTGATTGATTGATTGATTGATTGATTATTGATTGATTGATTGATTGTAAAAATGAAAGGCATTCCACGATGCAGACCCCAAATTCGAATCTCAGGGTCAAAGTCCCCAGGCCAAAAAAAGGCCAGGTCGGCCTGTTTCAGAAGGGTTACGTCGGGTACCCCAGAGGTCAAGTCCAACAGGTACCTGATCAACAGTCACGTCCCAGAGACAAAAGTCACCTCCCATAGGCAAGGATCACGTCTCGTAGACAAAGGTCATGTCCCACAGGCAAGAGTCACGTCTCGCAGTCGAAGGTCATATACCACAGGCAAGGGTCACTGCAATAACTCAGCTCAAATCATGCATTAGTCGTGGGCTGTGGGTCGTCATTTTGGTCAAAGGGCCGAAATAGGGGTCAACGGCCACGCCCAAGTCGTGTAAACTGCCTGCACGCAGGCCTGCTACCATGGGGTACCCGAAACAAGGCCTAAAACTGCCCTCCAGAGGACCAATGTGCAACAGTTGACTGTGGAAAGTCAAAGGTCAACAGCAGCTCGGAAATTCAGGCCCACGAGTCAGAGTCAACATGGACCCAGTCCAGGCCGCCAATCAGACACTTACGCTTGGCTGTTTGCAGGTATCTGTAAGGAATCAAGTCCAAGTGGGAATCTGCAACTGTACGGGATCCAGGCCATTGGCTGCGAGACAATCTGGGCCATCAGACTAGAGGCTGGTCAACCGGAGTCAACACTATAAATTGACCCAGCCCCTGCTGACCGACATTTCAGTCTTGCTCATGCTGCTTGACACTGGCTGGACACTAGTTTGACGCTGGCACAGCTGGCTGGGCGCTAGCCTCATGCGACGACTCAGGACTGCTGATGCTGTGTGTTGGCGCCATTCTCTGTTTTCGGCGCCAGCTGGACGCTTGGTTATGCTGACGTGGCTCTCGCCACACTGATTATGACATTGAAGGGGTACTGGCAAGGAGGATAATGATCAGGGTTGTGAGATTGATCAATGTGGAGGAAGCTTACCTGTTTGCATTATGGTTGACATTGCACACTGCTGTCCATCTTCATAAGGTGTCTGCGCTAACAAGCGCCATGATGAGATGAGCTCATTGTCAGAGTGTGTCAGAGGGGACTGTCTGCTGATGTGGCGAGAGGGAGGTGCCCGAAGAAGGAGGGATTGAGAGGGAGGACTTTCTCTTCCACCCTCCAAGTCTTATGTCCCTCCCACCTCCTTCTTCTCTGATGACCAGACATTGGACTACCTGAGTACATATTGATTTTGGAGACATTGAAACTGCGCTATGAAATTCGGTGTTCCAACATTGACGAGTTTCTCTTCAGATTGGGTTCATTGCATCACGACCAACAGGCAAAGGTCATGTCCCATTGACCCAAAGCACACACCAAGGAAAACCCAGGAAGGTATCGGGCCTCAACATTCTGAAGCAAACAGGCCCCGGGCAGCCGGTACCGGGTCCAAGTTAAGCCAAGAGAAGCAAAGGCTGGGACGAGTCAAGGCTCAGTCCAAGTCAATGTAAGGACTGGCCAGCCACATTTCGGATAGACTGCTCATTCGCAAGAAGTGTGGAAGTGCTGCTGGCGTTTATGCACTTTCTGCAAGTGGATAGCGATGGAGCCCTCACTTGGGCGGCGCTGTGCTACGGAAGGCGGCCTTAGCCCCAGAGCTAGTTGTAGGAAGTAGAGCTGAGTAGTAGCAGATGTTTCCAGAGTCAAGATCTTCAAGTAGAGAGAGAGAGAGAGAGAGAGAGAGAGAGAGAGAGAGAGAGAGAGAGAGAGAGAGAGAGAGAGAGAGTCACCTACCTTGAATGAGGATGTTGGAT
>BFEA01000374.1:496788-521091 GCA_003427395.1 Chara braunii
AGAGAGAGTCACCTACCTTGAATGAGGATGTTGGATATGGGCTGCTGAACTTTGTGCTAAGGAGCGTTGTATGATAATTTGTTGGAATTCCTAAGTTGCGCTTAACTGGGCTTTGCATCTCTGGTCTCCAGTGTGGATTTTGTGTGATCTCTCAATGTATGTGCTCAAGGTGATGAACAATGTGGTTCAATGCAATTGGTATCAGAGCTGGTACTCGCTTCATCAGTTGTCAGTGATGGTGATCGTTGGCAAGTTTAAGGCTGGCGAGATGAGACTTGGAGTTTGACACTGGAGTTGGAGGCCGAAGAGGAAGTGGCCATAGAAGGGGGAAGTTGAGTACGTACCTGCATGTGTGGAGTAAACGAAGAGCTTCATTAAAGGAACGTTCACAAATGAAGTGCATCGCCCCCCTAAGCCCTCCATTTGCTTTAATGAATGAATGAGTGTCACGGTACCTTCCCACAACTTGGTGTCACTGCTGCTGGACAGAACACTTGGTGACATATCTGATTTTGTCTTGAGTCAAACTCTGGTCAGACACATGTGCATGAAGTAAGTTGTGTTTATGATAGAAGCTCGATAGCTAGATGACTCACCCAAAAGTAGGAGGCGTGGCCATGAGCGACGAGCGCTCGTAAAACAACTCGTCTAGCCCTAAGACCGGTACTGACCTGCATGCAACCAAACTGGAGCTGACATAGTGAGGAGCTATAAGTCTTGAGAGCGAACCTTCGGATCCTGGTGGGCATGACATCCTGTCTGAGTCGTTAAAGAATTCCTGAGACCTTAAACTGCTGGTTGCCCACCAGCCTAACAAGGTAGGTGTAGTGACAATGTAAGGGGGAAAGAGCTCGAGCACGTCAGACTCCAATCTAGATCAAATAGATTAAGTGTTGAGGGTTAGGTCTACGTGATGAGGAGGTGGAGGCTACTTACCTGTGCCTTTTAGACGTCGTGGATGACTACCTACTGTTCACGTTCTTGACCTTGTCCGTGCTATGGGGTCCCCTTCTCCGATTCCTGTTTCCTTTAGGATTCCACCGGGCGTGCAACATGAGAGTAGCCATGAGGTCTGGTGGGACCACGCACCCATACACAGCAAAACAACAAGCAAAGATCGATAGGAAATTGGCTGAAAAGAAAAATGAGAAGAAAGAGAAGAAGAGGAAGGAGGAAGTAAAAGAAAGGTTGGAGAAGGAGAGAAAGAAGATGGAGGAGGAGAAAGAGAAATCTGAGCTGGAGATGAGAAAAAAGAGGAAGAGATAAAGAGGGAGTTGGAAGAAAAAGAAGAAGAAGAAGGAGGAGGAGGAGGAGGACTAGAAAGAAGATGGACCAAACAAGAAGGGTAGGAAGTGGCAGAAACTAGCCGCGTCGGAGGAGTTGAGACTTCAGCGGGTTGAAGATATAGACTGGGTGGCAAATTTTGGGTTTCGCACAGAGATGCCAAATGAGACGGAGCAAGAAAAACCATCAAGATGGCATCTGTGGCAAATGATGAGGACAGGTTGATATTGTTGGAGGAGAGGAGGAGCACCCCAGCCTTTGGTTCAACAAAGAAGAGATTGAAGGAAGAAGGGGAAAGGCTTCAGACATTGCTGAAAGAGCAGAAAGGGAAAGAACTAGATGTTAAGGAAAATTTGGGCCTCCTCCTTGACACACTGTTGCACACCACCCAAGAACTGGCTGCTTTGCAAAAATCCACTGGGAAACTAGAACGGCATCAGGAAGAGTTCCAGGTCACATGGAACAACTTCCTTAGTGCTTCCTCCCACATGGGAGACGAGGATCCTGGACTACGCCCATCAATTAGACGGACTCTTCACCCAGAAGTTTACCAACACCATTGCAGCTAGAAGATGGAGGAGATGGTGGAGATGATGGCGATGATAAGAAGGGAAAGGGTCCCAGAAAGGATGATGCAAAGATAGAGGGAGGGTGAAGAGCGAAGAGAGAAGACGAAGGTTAAGGTCCCTTGGACCTACACTGAGAAGAGGGAGGACAACATTTTTCATTGGGAGGCGCCGATAGACACGTACCTGTACGCGTAGTTGATTCCGTACTGGGACCGCGTACTTATGCCAAGTTCAAGCCTAGGGGGAGACGCAACTAGTTTCGCCATTTCGCTAGTGAGAGAGGCCGGTTGCACCTCGATGGTGTTGTACTTCCAGCGAACTAGGATTGAGCACTTCTTTAAGGCCCTGAAAGATCATTTTGAGGACAAGAACTTAGCTCGTTGTACCGAATCCCTCATCCCTCTTATCATCGACCGCAAGTGGAAGAGTCTGTCGGCACTCAAGGCCACTATGGACAAGCTGCTGCAATGTCCTAGACATGAACTGACCCCTGCTCAGATTTTTAACGACTTCGCTAGAGCGCTGCCAGAGCCTCTCAAGACCCAGTTATATCCCCATACTAAAAAGGAGGGGATGGCTTATGAAAAGTCCAGCAAGATAGTTGAAGATCATGCCGGATCCGTGCAAGAGGCAAACTATTGCCACTATTGGAAGGACCAGCAGCCTGCTAAGAGATGGAAGAATAGAACTATATCCGACAGTATAGAAGGTGAAATCATTATCATATGACCAGATAGATTATGGCCTAGAGGAGGATAACAACACCCAAGTAGCCTGGGGAGGGGATTATGCGGCAGTTGCAACCTGTGGGGGAGGGCGACAGGGTAGAGGCCAAGGTAGAGGAGGCCGAGGACCCGCTGCCCAAAGGGGTGGTGGCAAAGGTAGCTACTACGTGGGAGGCAGGGGTTGTGGTCCCTCGCAAGGTAGAGGTTCTCCCTTCATAGGGGGTAGAGGTAGAGGTAGAAACTCGCGGCCGTACCCAGCACACTCGGGGATAGTTGAAGGCAAACCTTGGGAACACATGGGTATAGACGAAAAGGTCTGGGAGGACCGTCGCAAGGCCAACCAATATTTGAAGTGTGGTGACCCCCACCACATCATTCCCTTTATCCTGGGTACAGATACCCGAAAGGGAACAAGTAGTAGAGGTTGCGGTTGCCTCTACGGGGACTTCGGACTTAGACAAGAAGATAGACGCGCGCGTTGAACAGACACCCTCCTGTCCGAAAATACCAATGGCAGAGACTGATGTAGGCCCCCACCTATCTAGTTGTCCAGAGGTTGCTTATGTTAGGACCTTTTTAGGTGGCTCCCTTGCAATCATTGGTGATGAGCTGATCACTCGTTGCCGCACTTGGGCCGAGAGGAAGAAAAAATCGAAGGGGCAACTAATAATAGCAGATATAGAAGTAAGTAGGGAAAGGATAGGCGCGTTAGTAGATAGTGGATCAACACGCAGTTATATCAGTCGAAGACGGTTGCAGAAGATGCACCTAGGGATGAAGATAAAAAAGCTAGAGGAGTCGGTCATTAGTAAGTTTACCGATAATAGAGAAATGGTAGTAAGTGAGTATGTTGAACGTGCTACGGCATACTTTTGGTTGGAGGCAGGGGGAAAGGTAGAAAAAGTTTTGCACTCCCTGACACTCTTAGTGGAGAGCAGTCTTCCTTTTGAAATGATATTAAGAACAGATTGAGGCAAAGCTGCGTATGCTGACACTAAGATGGAAGAGCACGAGTGTTGGCTGCCAGTCCCACAAGTGGGAAGAAGAAACTGCGTTTGTCCCTTTGTTGTATGAGTGCCCCGCGTTCGCCAGGCACGTGGTTAAGAATGACCTCGCTGAGCAAGTATTTGTTGCCTATGTGAGACCGGTTAGTGAAGGGAAAAAGGAAGAAGTGCCTATACCACCCAATGTGCAGAATTTGTTGGATGAGTTCGTTGACGTGGGAGAGGCCCCAAGAGTGTAGTTGAGAGGGAGACCAAGCACCAGATAGATAAAGAACCCAGTAACAGGATTCCCAAGGACCCCATCTATCGGGTGTCTCCCAAAGAGCTCGATGAGCTGCGCAAACAGTTAGATGAGCTAATAGAGAAAAGGTGGATTAAGCCAAGTTCATGGTGCATCGGTCTTGTTGGTGTCAAAGGAAGAGGGCGATTTGCACATGTGTATAGACTATCAGGGACTCGATGGAATTATGATAAAGAACTTTGAGCCATTACCACAGATAGATGACCTTCTGGATAGAGTGAAGGGTTGTAAGTATTTCTCAAAGATAAACTTGAAGTCAGGCTACCATTAGATTGAGGTATTGCCTAAGGATGAGCACAAGACGACCTTTAGGACTCGATACATCCACTACAAATTTGTGGTCATGCCGATTGGGTTGACTAACGCCCCTGCTACCTTCCAGCGTTGCATGAATGAACTTTTTCATGAGTGGCTAGATAAATTTGTTCTTGTTTACTTAGATAATATTTTGATCTTTTGTAAGTCGCTAGAGGAGCACAAACGGCACCTTCGTCCGGTGCTAAGCAAGTTGCACAATGTTGAATTCAAGTTGAACCCGAAGAAGTGTGAATGGGCTAAGCTTCAAGTGTTGTATTTGGGACGTGCAAGATGGAGATGGAATCAAACCGGAAGACACTAAAATAGCCGCAATTAGAGACTGGTTGACACCACGTACGTTGACGGAACTACGGGCGTTCCTTGGTCAGACCAACTATTACCAGAAGTTCGTACTGAACTTTACTGTAATAGTTGCTCGATTGCGTAGGCTGTTGAGGAAAGAAACAGTCTGGAAATGGCATAAGGACTGCACCTCAGCCTTTAAGCATCTGAAGAAGTGTTTGATATAGTACCCGGTTTTGAAGATTGTTGATTCGTCTTTGTTGTTTACAGTTACCATTGACGTCAGTCAATTCGGGATAGGTGTTATACTCCAGCAAAATAACGGCAACGGGTACAAACCTATAGTGACGGACCCGCCGAGATGGCGGTCCGTCCGGATCAAGACGAAGGGATTAGGATGGGGGAAATGGAGATGGAGTTGGAAGAGACACTGCAGCTCCAACGCAGACTCAGGGAGAACCAGCTAAGTGAAAACCACCACGAGACACATACAAAGGAGTTGCACAAGGTAGGGTGGTGGCATGAAGTAATCACATCCAAAGTAGTTGAAGTTGATAAAGTAGTTGAAGTCCAGACGGTGGCTGAAGTCATCGAGGTGGTCGATGACGTCGATGAAATAGGAGTCGAGTCGATGTCGAAGCAGGGCCACAAAATGCTAACATCCTGAAGAAGTTGATGATGAAGTACATGATAGTGTGAGTCGGTGGTACGAGATAGGTAAGTGATGAGAGTGTCAGTCGTCAAGTTGTCGAGGGCGTCAACGAGTGAGCTGTGGATGCGAGGAGGCGTCCATCTGCCACTGAAGAATCGCCTCAAAGGGAGTGGGCTCGTCCTCTACAATCTCCTCATTCGGAGGAGGAAGAGGGTCAGTCGTCTGAGTAGGAGCAAATGTCTCAACATGACGAGCACAATCATATGCACGCACCAACATTCGGGCGTGTTCCAAGTGCTCGAGGGGCTCCCAAGTAGCCTCCTCATCTGGATAACCCTTCCAACGCACAAGGTACTCGATGCGTGGAGGGGCATCGTCGGTAGCTCGACGAGATACGATGCCCGAAATGACAAACTCCTCGTTACCGTCCACCATGATAGGTGGAGGGCGCTCATAAGGGCGTCCGGCGAAGCGCTCGAACAGTATGCAATAAGGACGCATCAAGGAAACATGGTATACATCGTGTACGCGAGCTTGTCGAAGGTAATGAGGTAGTTTCACACGGAAGCTGACCGGACTAGTGGCAATATCAAGACCGATGGCCTGAAGGATGCGACATGGACCGAGGAAGCGACGCCTGAACTTGCGAAGCGTATCCGCTTCGAGCTGCAAGTGGTGTGCGTTGACAAACACATCGTCACCGACTTTGAATGGATGATCCATTCGTGATCGGTTCGCTCGTGCAGCCATGCGAGTCTGGGAGTCGGTTATAGTCTCGTGTGCGCGCCTCATAATTGTCGTCATGTGGGCGATCTAGGCATAAAGTGCAGGACAACGAGTGTCTGGGCGCAACCGTGACGGTCGTAGGAAATCCGCGAGTGCGAGAGGGTGGTAGTCGAGGTCGCAATAAAATGACGACATCCCCGCGGCTGGCGAAACGGTGTAGTCGTAAGCAATCTCCGCCAAGTCCGACTATTGGTCATCCCTAATAAACTTTCGGAGGATATTACCGAGAGTTTTATTGGTGACCTCAGTCTGACCATCCATCTAAGGGTGGTAAGACGACAAGAAGCGGAGTTAGGATCCATACACCTCGTGTAGGCGTCGCCAGAATGTGCTCGTAAAGCGCAGGTCACGATCGGAGATGATGCTATGAGGTAAGTCGTGATCTCTCACAACTCGGTCGAAGACGATGCCGACGACCTCACGAGCACTAATGCCATAGCGACATGGGATAAAACGTAGATGCTTCACGAAGCGATCGATGACGACCAAGATAGCACCATGACCGCGCTCAGTGGGAGGGCGGAGGGGACCAACAAAATCCATCGAGATGGACTGCCAACGACCCTCGGGTATGGGTAAAGGTTGAAGTAACCCATACGAAAGGTCGTTCGCACTGTTTACCTGTTGGCAGGTAAGACAATCCTGGACATAGGCTTTGACAAAATCCTTGGACTTCGGCCAGACATATAGGCGGCAAACAATGGTCAACGTCTTGTGGAAGTCCATATGACCAACAACTGCCTGGTCATGGAACTCTGTTACAGCCTGGAGGCGGAGCTGTTCAATGGAGGGAACGCATATACATGGTTCGAGCTGACCAGATCTACCATGCCAGTACACTAGACCGTTCTCATCGAGGGAGTATGAAGGAACGGTCTTGCCACTCCGCAGTGTCGAGTGGATGTCGCAGTAATCCGGACAGTGGCGGTACTGGTACTGAGTGCGATATGTATCGATCACCGAATGATCAATGGTGGTGACCGAAATGGCAACAAGGTGGATGGGTCCCTGATTGTGGCCAGGACGGCGGGATAAGGCATTGGCGACGTGGTTCGTTCCACCCTTGATAGGCTTCAGTGGTGAAAGTGAACTCGGATAAATCATGCCACCAGCGTGCCTGTCGAGGGGAAAGTTTGGGCTTCGTGAGGAAAATTTGGACAACTGAGTCGTTTGTGCACACCGTGTAGGGCGCCTCGTGCAAATAATGACGCCAGTACTGGGTAGCATAAATAATACTGCAAGAACCTCACGTTCATCGACAGTGTAGTTTATCTCGGCAGGCAGTAGCTGACGGGAGTAGAGGGCGGTTGGGCAATCCCCAGCATGAGCCTCAATAGTCCCATCCTTTGCGATGGTCCAGGAGTAAGTGGTGGGATGACCGTCAGTGGAGGGGAGTGGTGGAAGGATAGGCGTTTGTCGAGAAGTAGTGTCAGTAGGAGGAGGGGGGAAGTAGGGAACATGGGGATAAGGGAAATCAGAAGTAGTCGGAAATATCTGAGAAAGTACAACTCCTACTGCAAAATCTGACGCATCGATGGTGACTACGAAGGGACGATCGAAATCGGGGAGGCGAAGAACCGGCGCAAAGTCACCGCCTTCTTGAGGGCACGAAAAGCATCTTCACAGAGGGGTGTCCAAAACCATGGCGGGTTCTTCTGGACGAGGGTGGAGGTAAGGACGTCGGAATATCCCCAGACGAAATTACTATAGTAACTAGTAAGGCCAAGGAAACTGTGAAGCTTCTTGACAGATGTGGAGACGGGTCACTCCGCGATAACGGTGATCTTCGTATCGTCCATGTGGAGACCCTGGTCAGACACATGGTGTCCTAGAAAGTCCACTTTGTGTTGGGCAAAGCGGCACTTACTAAGCTTGGCATAGAAACCATGCTTGCGCAAGTGCTGTAGGACATCGTGGAGGTGTCTGAGATGGTCTTCTAAGGTACGAGTTTAGACCAAAATGTCGTCCAGGTATACGAGAATGTATTTTTCAAGTTATGTCCCTGAAGATAATCGTCGTTTGGAAGGTGGCGGGTGCATTGGTGAGGCCGAATGGCATCACCGTGAACTCATAGTGGCCGAAGCGCGATAGGAAGGCGGTCTTCGGCTGGTCCTCTGCGGCAACGCGGATCTGGTGGTAACCGCTACGAAGGTCAATCTTTGTGAAGAAGCGGTTGCCTGCCAGACGGTCAAACAACTCATTCGAGCGAGGCATGAAATAGTTGTTCTTAACCATGTAACGGTTAAGGCCGCGATAATCAATGTAGAAGCGGAGGATTTCATCCGCTTTGCAAGCAAAGAGGACGGGTGCACCCCGTAGGGAGTTACTGGGTTTAATGAAACCCAATTGAAAGAGCTCGTCAAGTTGATGCTCGAGTTTCGTCACCTCGGGAATCAAGAGTCGGTAGGGTGCCTGATGGTGGACACAATAGTCAAGCACGAGTTGGATAGAATATTCAACAGCTTGCATCGGAGGGATCCCTCCATATGAGAAATATAGGGGAAAGATGTCGTGGTACTCTCGAATCAGGTCACGAACGGCGGGTTCCAAGTCGGTCGTGAACCACGAGAGTTCCTCAGCGTCTGCGTCAGCACGAGACGTATGTGTGGACTCGCCAGCGGACGAAAGAGGAACCTGGAATGTCGAAGGGGTATCCGCAGGCTGAGGGGTGGATGTAGAGATGGGAGCTGCGAAAATGGATGAAGGGTCACGGCGATCAGGCTCCAAGCAGATGAGCTCAACGTCTGTATAGAGGGGATCGTACTGAAGAAGATCCATGATGTTCACCGAGTAGAGGGTGATGTCCTCCTGACGCAGGAAGTGAGCGAACTAGCGAGGGGTGATGAAGGCAGTGTCCGGGTGGGACCCGGAAGGACGAGGGTCCTAGAGAGGTAGGTCACCCGTGGTGCCAATGAAGGGGACTCGATAGGTCGGACAACACCTCGTTTTGAGAACGAGTGTCTCACTCGCCCATTCGGCCTCTGTGCCACAAAACTTGCAAGACCAAGGAGTACCAAGGATAAAGTCGTACCCAGTCTCCAGCACGTCGAAGTATGCGGAGGATTCGTAGCGTCGAGGCGCCTGTGTACTATCCGATGGTTGGAGGGTGAGGGAAAAGTGGAGGTCAGGACCGTTTGATCGAAGAAGCACTGGTTCTTGTTATCTTCGAGGGTAACACAGATAGGAGAGTGAGACCCGGAGGTAGCTAGACGAGCTTCCCCAACCATGCGAGGGTGAACGAAATCCCCCTGCGAGCCGGAGTCTCATAAAGCGTGGTACACCCTCATAGATGTCCCAAGGCGAATAGGAATATTGGCGAGGGTGCGGTCAGGGTCAGAGCGCAGATCGAGAAGACGACGCAAGATGTTTACGTGTCTCATGAGTCGCTCCTAACCATCTTGAAGAATGCTCAAATCCAAGAGAGATGACACAACATCATCACGAGTCGCCAATTGAGCGCTACAATGAGCTATGTGAATGGCGCGACGCGTCGGAAGTCTCGGCGGGGAAGGACTAGATGTGACGGTCTGCTGTAGGGCAGACGGTACCTCGACAAACGGCGGGACAGAGGGAACTGCGTCTTTCGTGTCCTGAGGATCCTCTGGTGTGGTAGCCAAAGGGGCAAACCACAACTCGATGGTCGGGAAGTCGGCTACGAGCAAGCTTAGCGGTACATTGCACCGTGGCTAGCTGGATGGGACTGGCCGAGCT
Organism: Chara braunii; assembly: GCA_003427395.1. Taxonomy (NCBI): domain Eukaryota; kingdom Viridiplantae; phylum Streptophyta; class Charophyceae; order Charales; family Characeae; genus Chara; species Chara braunii. Next base: position 506,421 of record BFEA01000374.1, read on the forward strand.
GGGCCGGGGGGGGATTGAGATCGGCGTTGACAAGAAATGTCAACAGAGTGTTGATCGAGGGTGGCATGTTATGGACACCGTAAGGAGGTGTGTCCATCTTGGCGACAACCTAGGCAACTGCAACGGGCCTCGAGGGTGGCGTGCTTATTAGGGGATAGGGCTCCGCAAGGAGGGACGAAACCCTGCGGGAGGTCTACCTGAGGAACAACGAACGTGCGGGCGCCAACCTGTGCAAGCCGACTGCGAGCACGACCTATGGTGGACATCGCCATCTGCAAGCGGTCGACAATCGGGACAGTCTCATCATCCAAGTGGTATTGGATGACATCTCGAAGCTCGAGGTCCTCGAGGGCGTCCCCAAGGGTAGGGTCAACCTCTGTCGTAGAGTCGTCGCCGTACTCGAGGGAACTGTAGCATCGAGAGAATGGCGCTCCAGGCTGAGATGAGCGGCGAAAGCGGTCAGAAAAAGAGGAACAACCTCGAGTGGTGCCACATGACTGGGAGGTGGCGGCGAGTCGCTAAGAGGACGGGGTGTTGGAGAAGCAACTCTGCATCCTCTGGTGTTGTCGAGCAGCCTCGTAGGCTTGCTCTGTGGACGTGAAGGTCTGTCTCCAAATCTCTATGCGGTAATGAAGCGGAGGACTGACGAGAACCCTGTTGGTCAAAAGTCTCTCTGATATGAGTGTCTAATCGCTAATGAGGTGGGCATCGTGAAACACCCGAATATGACACCCAGGTCTGCCAGTGCGGAAAACCTGGGCCATCGCGTCTAGGTAACCCTATCTAAGGCATTGGTCGTGTTGTGTCGAGCGCCATAGTGGTTCTGAAGAAAGGCGGTGAAGTCCACGAAAGTGGACTCTCACTTGTGCGAGTACGATGGTTATTATAGCTCTCCCATGCAGTGAAAGCGCTGCTTCGCAATTTCATTGCAAGCAGAGAGCACCACGACTCCTGACTAGTGTTTGTCAGTGTTAGTGCGCTCGTGGCTGCCTGCAACCAATGCGACACGCGAAGCGTGCCATCGTAGTCGATTATATCCGACAAGCGCACAAAGGGGGGACCGTTGTGCTGATGTCGAGGAGAGGGAGGCTGAGGGGCCTGCACTGCGGCTGCCAACGTCAGGGCCGGTGCAGGGGTGGAAGTGAGAGCAGGTTGTGGGCTGTAGCTGCTGGTAAAAGGTCCAACAGAGGTGGAGGCAATGGCCATAGGCACGTGCAACGGAGTGGCGAGGTAGGAGGGTCGAGGCAAAGGTGTAGGTCGAGGGAAACGAGCCTGCAAGACCGAAGTAGTAGTAGTGAGGGAAGATTAAGGGTGAGGAGCCTGTGAAGGATGCGGCTATCTCAAGGTGAGTATCTCCACCTGTATTTGCGCCATGGTGGCCTACAAGGTAGCCACTCGTTGGGTGCGCGGGGTCGGAGGTGCAGGAGTCAGAAAGGGTACCCTAGCGGGGGGAGGAGTAACGAACTGTAGGGAGCCCTGAGGTGGGAGTGAGGGGATAAGAGGAGGAGGTAGGGGTTCGGGCCGTAGTGCCGCGACTGGTGTGGGGAAGCAACATTGGGATGGGTAGATGAAACTGCCTGGCCAGATACCGGTATCCAGGCGGCAACACCTACAGCGGTGGCCGAAGCAGCACGGGCAGCAGGGCCCAATGGATGTGCTGCAACAGACAGTATAGTCTGAGCGGCAGTGGCACTCACCACTACGGAGGGGGAGTGCTAGGCTTGTCCCGCGGGGGAGGAGGAACCACCACGTCTCAATGTCTCGAGTCGTGGGGAACTGGAATGGAAACCGCTAGGGGATAGGGTGTGGGAGCGGTGGGGAGAGCAATGAGGAGAACCCTTGATGCGGTAGACTTCAATGGCGAGCGCATTGAGTTGCTCCTGCATGGGTGCAAGCACGTCAAGTCGCACTTGCATGATTGCGAGGAGGGTCGTGAGGACGGTCTCAAGGTCCCTATGGACCGGACTCTGTGCCGCCACCACAGTGAACGCCTGAGAGGTGGATGGCACCACATCGATATCCTCGGGTATGCTCCCGTCCATGTACGATGGAGGAAGGGGGGTAAACATGGCAGGAGGTGGAGAGAGAGATGGGGAAGGAGGTGGGCTGCTGTGTGGAGAAAGAGGCCCACTAGTGAAAGGGAGCGGACCGCATGAGCGGAGTGGGTAATCGTGAGTCGGCTCGCCCCGGAGTCACCCGGCCATGTGTAAGATGGTAGCATGGACCCGGTCGAGGGGAGAGGATCCGTTGGCGTCCAGGGTGCCCGACGGGAGGAGTCGAGAAAGGAGGGGTCAAAAGAACCCTAAACCTTAAGAAAACCCTAACCGGGGTTTGGAGGGTTAGGGTAGAGTAGCGGCGATTTAATCAAGAAAAGAAAATAACAACCATGGAGCGATTTAATCAAGAAAATAAAATAACAACCATGGAGGGGAGGGGGAAAGAAAAATAAATAAATAATGAAATTTTGAGACAAAAAAAAGAAAATAAATAGTCAAAATAAATGAAAAAGAAATAAGCAAAAGTTCAGGAGAAAAAAATATATTTATTTTTTTGGAATTTTCGACAGCATTTCCCTACCCCCTATGGGGTAAAAAAAAAAGTGCGAAGAGGAACGAGAGACCAAGAGAAGCACACTAAGTTTCAAACTGCTGCAAATTAACACTTTCAGAAAAATAAATAAAGAAATAAAGAAATGGGAAGGTGGAGGAAAGTGAAGAGAAAACTAAGTTTTGGATTTTTCAAAAATTCCGGTAGCATTTCGTTACCCCCATAGGGTCGTAGTGTGCTGTCAAGAAGAATGACCAAGTAAAAAATGGAATTTTTGCCAGCACTTCACTAACCCCAAGGGGTCAAAATGTGCTGGGAGAAGAGAGTAGGGAGAAAAGAGAAAATTTTGGCAGCACTTCGTTACCCCCAAGGGGTCAAAATGTGCGCCGATAGCATAAATAACTAAGTCCTAACAAGATATAGAGGTGCCACAACAAAATTCAAATTTTAAAAATAAATAAAAATAAAAAATCAAATAAATCAGAAAATGAGAAAAAAAATAGGGAATAAGATAATTCAATTTTTTGGAGAAAAAAAGGAAATTTAAATCAAAGAGAAAGACAAAAGAAGAAAAAACAGAAAAATTTGAAAGAGAGGGGGGGGGGGAATGAAAAAGTGATGAAGAAAGAGAGAAATAGGTGAGAAAAAAAAAAAGATTGAAGTGGGAGGTGGGAAGATGATGGGGTTGTAGTTGGGGGAGGGAAGGGGGAGAGGAGGGCGGGAGAATGGGAGAGAAAGGAATGGGAAAGGTGGAGAAGAGAAGGAAAGATTAGTGGAAGAGAGTAAGGAGGAGAGGGGAGAAAAATATGGTGGAAGATGAGTGAAGAGGGAGGGGTGTGACAGAACAATGGGAAGGAGAGGAGAGAAGTAGGGAAAAGAAGAGAGAAGAGTGAGGTATCAGGGAGTAGTGGTAGAGTTAGAAAAAATGATTAGATGATGGGGGAAGGGGAGAGAAAAGGGGTTGTGGGAGAGTAGGTTAGTGAGTACGTAGGTTATACCAAGCTCTTGGGTGACCAAGAGCAAAGAACACTACCAAGATCCACAGGATCTTGGCCTTCAAGGTGCTGCTGGCTTGCTGCTGTAGCAATAAAAAACAAATGATGATGATAATTTGGGGTTGGCTGAGATCTTGATCAGCCACCCTGATTGCAATGTTGCACAACCCCCTAGCCAGGGGGGGCTTCACTGCTGCTAAACTGCCGCTGCAGCAATAGAAAAAATAATAATAATAATCATCATCATCGTTTGGGTATGTTGAGATCTTGATCAGCCACCCTGATTGCAATGTTGCACAACCCCCTAGCCAGGGGGGGCTTCACTGCTGCTAAACTGCCGCTGCAGCAATAGAAAAAATAATAATAATAATCATCATCATCGTTTGGGTATGTTGAGATCTTGATCAGCCACCCAGATCTCACTGTACTGCAGCCCCCTAGCCAAGGGGGTCTTCCAGATCTTCAACAAGCTGCCACGTGGCACTGCAGATGGCCACGTGCGCAGGCAGCAGCAGCCACAACGTAGGGGGGTGGGGGGGCAAATAGCAGTTGTCGTGTTGGCCACTGCTCACCGCTCACCGACGGGGCAGGGAGGGAAGCGGGAAGGGGGTAAATAGCTGGCGTGGCACTCTTCAACACCAACGTGCCACACTACAAGAACATGGATACAATTTGGTCAATGTGTTAAGGCACTTGCTACACACGTGTATGGTTGGCAGCGTGGGCACGCGGCATGTGCATGTGCGGATGCCTTGGCCTTGGCGCTTGCGCGTCGTGACGAAACTCTCCTTTTTCGCCACGTGTCACTCTATGGGTGTTGCACCTTTTCCCCCTCTTTTCCCGTCGTGATTACACCATTTTCCCACACTTGTGGATGGGGTGGGTGGGAGAGGGGACCATTCCCACTCTGATACGAGTGTGACGGACCCGTCGGGATTGACGGTCCATCAAGATTAAGACGAAAGGACGAGGATGGGGGAAATGGAGATGGAGCTGGAAGGGACAGCACAGCTCCAACGCGGACTCAACACGCACGTGCTCCAAACGATGCAAATGAACAATGCGACTGAAACAAACTGCAGTTGGGGTATACCCTCAGCGGACTGACTGGACTGGACTGGCATGGCCTGGTACCGACAGTGGTACCGGGCAGGATTGGACAACTAAATGAGCACACGGCTTGTGGGGTCAAGCCACGTCCTGGTCCCATAGGCCGAACATGCAAAATAGCCAGATAGCCCTGGCTCTAGGCCAGGGCAGCTACAAGCACGCTGCACTCGTCGAGTTCATCTCCTGTATTCTGCCTAGTAAGAAGGTCGCCACTTCCACATATGAGAGAGAGTTGTTTGCTCTTAGAGAAGCCTTGAATCATTGGAGACATTGGGCCTCGTTAGACACTCCTTACGAGTTCCTTGCGCCACAAGGAATTTTCCTTGTGGCTCATAAGGGAATTCGGCCTCTTCGTTCCACCTGTCCTCGGGGATGTCGCCAGAGGACATTTCCTAAGACTGATGTTAAGAAAAAACAAAGAAAAAAAAAGAAAAAACAGTTGTGCTTCAGGCCTTCAGCCAATAGGGTGCCGCCACTATCCAGATTCTCAGCTGTAACGTCAATCTACCCGTGTGCCCTCTCCTCTCCGTGTAACGCGGATTCCTTGTGCCCAAGGGACCTCGTGAGGTCCCTTGGGCACAAGGAAGAAATGGTTGGGGCCACAAGGATGCCACAAGGAATTTTCCTTGTGGCGTTTTCACATTTCTTTTTGAATTTCGTCCCCAAGGACAGGTGGAACGAGCACGTCCTTGTGGATTTCACGTCCCCAAGGAGTGTCTAACGAGGCCCATTACCTCCTAGGACGACACTTCAAAGTATATTCAGACCACGAGACACTTCGTTGACAAGGTGGGTTGGGGAGGTAAATCAGTTTGATTTTGAACTTTAAGCCAGTAAAGGGGAAGCATAATGTCTTTGCTGATGTGCTAAGTAGACGAGCTGATTTCTTCGGTGCCATTGTAACATATTTGGACGGAGGCGTTGTCAGGGAAGACACCCTGACAAGGGTATCCGCCTAGTATTTTTAAATGCCGGATGATGTCCGACTTCGGGAAATGTGGCCCGGGCCTCAAGACTTGATGAGATTGGGTTATCTGCCAAAAGTTTACTCGAACCTGACTTATGGCGGAGGGGCTAACGCATTAAAGTTCGAATGTTTGCCGACGTCCAGAGCAATGGGTGATGACTGGCGGTGTGACCGGTTGAATTCCATTTTGGCGAGGCCACGTGGATGCGGGGCCAATGGAACGCTAAATCTAAAGTTATCCTACCTAAGGTAGGGACGCGTTGTCATAGCAAACACCCTTACACTGGGTGCGTCCTCGATAAACGTAACGCACCGATGGGACAAACCCATCAGGGCGCTGATCTCAGCAACCTCACTTTTGACGAGAGTCCGAACCAAATATGATCGACTTAGAGAATGTGTGGGGCCCACATTATTGCAAGGCACAGTGAGATGACCGTTTGGTCAGTGGTAATTTCAGGCCGGCAGAGGGCGCCAGATCCGTAGGGTCCGGTTAACCCCCTCCTTTCTGAAATTTTATTTTTTGTTATATTTTTCTTATATTTTTAAGGGCTAGCTTTACGTCGCAAACCAGTTCGCCCTCTGGTAGGATACGTAGCAAAGAGGGTAGAGACCTTACCTTGTGCACGCACGAGAACATTTGAGTTGGACGACGCATTGAAAGGCGCGGCTTTTCGGACCCAGCCTGGGGGAAGGCGGGATTTTTGGCGATGCATGTGGTGTGCCCGACGGCCAGATATACCAGACAACCATAAACCTAAGTGCGAACGTTGTCGTCAGGTGAACGGGGGACTGGCCAGAAGACCAAGGCGAAGGGTCGGCTTGTGCTAATAAGCCCAATCACAGACCCAAGACTGTTTATGTGGAGGTTCGCGCCTACTTAGCTCAGCCTTGGGCCTGGTTCTATTGGTTACAAGGGACTTTCAAGCGACGTGTTTGGGGTTCGAGGTCAGCACGCGGCGAATGGAGCAAAGGAGTGTGATCGGCAGAGACTAAGGGGTCGAGGGTCTTAAGGGACTATCCCCCTTGGTTTTGTCGGACGGCCCCGGGCCTGGGTTCGACTGGCAAGACCAAGAGGGTGTCGGCGGGGCCTCGTCCTCTTCAGTTCTACTAATTTTATTCTTGACTTATTTTGATTTTGATTTTGATTTTTTCTCATTTCTTAAAAGTCCCATCTTTGACTAAGCCAAAAAGTTGGCTCCGGGACCGACGCCGAAGAAGTACCGTGAGGAAAGGAGGAAAATAACTTCAAAAAGAAAAATTACAGAGTGCTTGAAATTGTCGAGCAAGAAGTGGATGGAGGAAAGTCGTGCATCCCCGTCTAGGCAAGGTGAAAGGCAACTGCGTTGTCACTCTCCTTGCTTGAACGCAGGGGTGCATGCCAGTATGGGCTAAGGTGACCAGCATTATAGTAGGGAGCGGTGAAAATCTCCACGGGTGGCCATCACGGCAACCGAGGACCTGAGCACACACCTCCCTTGGCGGGCCTCGGGCCTGTTCGGAGTGTTGACGGGATTCCTCTATCCTGCCCGTCTTCAAACATGGTTTGAGGATTTCAGCGTGCAAGCAAGCGGTGTGTGCTTAGCCCACGAAGTGGAAAAAGTCAGAGTGGCGAGACTGCCGCCTGCAAGTGCACCATCCACCGACACATGCCCGTTGGGGTCCGAAAGGTGGCCGATTGCGCCTAGGAAGGGCGCAGCTAGAGGGAGCCCCAGTGGAGGCTCGCATCGGCCAGACGTCCAAGTAGTTCGTCAGACCTTGGTATAGGGGTGAAAGATTATCGGGCCACCAAGTAGCTGGTTCCCTCTGTAGTAACGTACATCGGGCTGGACGACCAAATCGTTCGTCGGCCTGCGGTATAGGGCCGAAAGTCTAATCGGATCATCTAGTAGCCAGTCTCATTCAAAGTTTCCCTCGAGATAGCTGGAGCTGTTGAGGCCGCTTCTTCATTCTGTCGGACTGCGCGGTGACGAGCGCTTCTAAGACGGGAAATGCGAGCGCTAATGAAGGGGAGAGGGTGATAGGGACGACGGGGAGAAAGAAGATCGATGGAAGCAGTGTGAGGATAGCCGCGGGGTTGGAGACTTACCTGTAGGACGGTGGGCTGCTCTTCCAATCGAAGGAAGTAGTGAGAGGACAACAACGGGGTTGAAGAAAGAGTGGTTAGTAAGACGACGACGAGAGAGAGTAGAGGTAGAGCAGATAAAGGAAAGGAGCATGAATCTAGACGGGGGCCGGAGATACACAAAGACGAAAGAGACGGGGAAGTGACGAAGGCGGAGGAGAGAGTAGACATGGTGAAGGGGGAGAGTCATACCTTACTCGATTCTCAACGGAATGAGGCGGGGGAAGATGCTATTTGGGGGTTTTCAGGTCGGGTGAGTTAAATGGAGGTGTTAGTTTTAGTGTTAGATGAGTAGGTAGAGAGTTAAATGAGAAAGGGCGTGCGCGGAGTAGACGAAGGAGGAAGAGAATGAAGGGAGAAATGATGTATCCCGCCAGTTTCTTGATGAAATCGGGCGAGTGAGGAGTCTAAACGTGGGTCTTGGAGCATTCCGAAGCAAATGGCCACGCCAGTTTTTTTATTTGGGCAAAGGTTCGGTCAGGAGGGAGCTGAAGAGCTCCGCGCGGTTTTGCTTTCGTTAGCAGGTAGGTGGAAAGGTATGCCCGTTAGTGTTCTACATGACCACCACCTTCTTTGTCCCGGGTTGGTCAAGATCTCACTCGTTGTTCAGACCGTTATCTACGTGATTCTATATTGTTGTCCTACCTTCTGATGATGGTTGGATCTGTGTCGTCTCGCTTAGAGTTCGATGCGTGGACTTGGCAGGAATCCTGACTAGGTGCATCGCAACAAACAAGAGTGTGCAGAAGCGGAGATAGTGGAGGACAACGGGTTGAAGGAGGGCGAAAGAGTTAGTAAGAGGAACGATCAGAGGAGGAGGAGGTCTAGAGAGAAAGGAGGCAGAGACGGGGGGGTCAAAGACACATACTGGGTGGACGACTTCACCAGCACAATCGCAGTCGGGATCTCAAGTCAGACGGTGCTCGTTGTTACGTTCGTCATCATACTCAATTCTATCGAGCCGAGGATGTTGTGCTACACTACAGGGAGGGAGAAGCATGGCAAGGATGCGATAAGGACGATGTCAAGGAGGAAAGGATATGAATGTGAGAGAGAAAGAGGGGGGAATTGAGGTGTAGTTCGTCATTGTCCGGACCGGGTCCCACATCGTAGCTATCATTTGTGATCGTATTGCTCTCCTATGGACCGCTCCATACTCCTGCAGAAGGTTTGTTCTCATTCTGCAGTTGGTGAGCAGGGGCTGTAGTGGGCAGGAAATGGTTGTGTATCTTCCCATGTTCTAGTGGAAGATTCACTCCCAATTGTCATTTGGGAAGTGGGCACGGCCGCGTGGAGATTGGTGGGCATACCTGGCCGTCATTAGCGGAAGATTCATTTTCATTTTGCACACTGTGAGTAGTGGCAAGCGTGAACGTAACTGCCCCCCATCAATTTTTTAAAGCTGCTCTCCTTCGAGTTGGGAACCGGCTTCTGCCTCGTCTGATTCACGATTATCAGGTGCAAGGAAAATGAGCGATAGCGAATTCCAGAAACCAAGCAGCATCATACACATGAAACCAGATAGTCTTGACCTCGAACCAAAAGCAGAATTGCAACTCGAGTTCCACCAAATAAGAGCACAGCAAAAGCTCACAAGTGACAATGTTGGAATAGTCTCATCATCATCAACAATGAACCAATGTCGAATCCCTATCTGGCACTCAGCGCCCAGACTACGAATGGCAGATCCTATCTAGCCTATCTACAATGTCATTGGTGACGTCAACAGTTTCCTGAAGTACGAGCAGATATCGGCCAATGTCGTTCGCCTCAAACACCGGGTATGCCTCACTCTTCACTCACAACCTCGATACCCCACACAGATGCCACGTGCACCCAAGGACCACCATGCACCCCATCCAGCAATGCGCAGGTCAATGCAATCAGACTCGCTTTCATTCACACTTTACATGCATGCAAACAGTAGTGCAGCAACTGGCAACATGCGCCCAAACAACTCTCTGTTCGCATACACCGGATCACCCTGGATATCCCACACGCGACTCTCTGAACACTCACACACACACACACACACTGAAACTCAACTACAGCTATGGCGACTATGGCCGCCTTTACCCTATCGCTATGGCTACACTTCGTCTTCCTTGCCCACTTCGTCCTCGGGCTCACTGCAGACCTCCTTGCACAAGTCGCTGTGACAGCGCTTCCGCATGGCTCACACAGGAATGAATGAATGGCTGGGCGCTGCCTCTTGATTTATACTTCTGCAGCTCGTTGGTCTGCCCCTTTCCCATGCCCGAAGTGCACACAGTCCCATGCGGTACTTGCTTGACTGGACCAAACTGCCTAGGACTGGGACTGCTGCCTCAGCACGGGCAGACTCCACCACTTGCCTCACCACTTGCCCACTTGCCTCAATCTAAACGTAGGCAACTTTGAAAGGCCACTACTGGGACCTTTCGGAAGGCCGTAGACTTGGCCTTTCGTGACTGTAGCAGCTACGACTTGACCCTTCAGTGTTGTAGCAGCTACGACCTTGACCTTTCGGGAAAACTATAGCTACGACTTCTAGACCTGACTAAGACTCCTACTCGACAGGTCTATAGATCGAACCCCTGCTACCTATAGACCCTACGACGACCTACCAACTGTTACAAATACACAGGTCGCGGGTTCAACTCTAGGGGCCGACATAGATACTGTACACATGTAAGGTGGTACTAGGGATCGAGCCCAGGGATTTGCATCTGCCACTGCAAAAGGTGAAAACCGTTTCACTCCCACTGTCCTAAATTCGAGGTCCTCCGAGAATAGGTTAGTCCAAGGCAGGACCTTTACCCTTCTTATCATGCTCATAGGCTCTGACTTTGTCGGGAGCTGTTTCTAGAAGTTTTGTTCTAGTAAACCAGGGGTCGTCTTCCCGTTCCTGATAAGCAAACCGGACCTTATACTGTTTCTGTGGACGACCTCTACCTCTTATCCTAAACACATCTTCATCTACAATGTCGTCAATGTCATATCTTCCATCCATATCCGGAGGGATCATGGATCTTCTTGAAGGAAACTGTTCGCTTGTAACACACGACAACAATTTTGATGCATGGGATACAGGGTAGGTGTGGAGGTGTGCTGGGATCTCTATAGTGTAGCAAGGGCCATCCTCTCCGCCCTTGACTTCTAGAACCGGCCATGGTCCTCTATATGCAGACAGTAACTTCTGCGAGATGTTCTCCTCAGGTGCAAACTCTTTAGACTTGACCCAGACCAAGTCGCCTACCTGAAACTGCGATGGGCGACGGTGCTTATTAGCCTGTTCTATCATCCGGTGCTGGGCTTTCCTGAGGTTTTCAACAATAGTTGCTAGCTCTTTTTCGTGTTGTATCGCGAACTCCTTGGTACTGGGTGGTAGCCTGTGAATCTGATCCCGGGTAAGTCCTTCAAACGGTTTGCGGGGTCTAAAGGACTTGTGTAACTCGTTGGGAGTGCGACAGGTAGACAAATGCACGCTATTATGGTATGCGCTGGCTACCTTGGGCAACATCTCGTCCCGATTGACTTGATCGGGTCTAATATACATGCGCAGAACTTGCTGCAGGATCTTGTTCATCTGTTCTGTCTGACCGTGAGTCTATGGATGGCGGTCAGATGACATCAGCAACTTTGATCCATAGACTCTCATCAGTTCCTACCAGTTCTGGCTGGTGAAGCGGGTGTCCTTCCTTCTTGGGGACAAACAGGACTGGTGCTCCAAAAGGAGATGAACTGGGCCTGATCCAACCTTTCTCGAGGAGCTCGTCCAACTGCTTGTGCAACTCCTCTAACTCTCTAGGGGACATCCTGTAGACTGCTCCCTTAGGAGTTCTACTGCCAGGCTCTATCTCTATCTTGTGCTGGATGGGTCGAGGCACTACTCCTGTCGGCGACTCAGTTAGGTCTTTAAACTCTTCCAGCAGCTTGGCAATGGTTGGATCTGTGGAACTAACTTCTTCCTTAGGCTCAGTGACAGGTCTTACATATACTACAAAGACCTGATCCTGTAGCTGCTCCTTTTTCACTAGTCGGGCGAACGCGGGAGCACTGAGACAGCAATGTGCCAAGGTTTTGTCTACACCTGACACATGAAACAGGCGAGCAGTCTTAACGTCGCCGGACGGACTAGGGAGCCTACACTTATGCTCTCTTAAGTGGAGTGTGGCCCCTGCTGCCTCTCCCCAATCCATTCCTAACACTATGTCAAAAGGGAGGTCATCCTGTACGAGGAGAGTCAGGGAATGGAGAACTTTCTCCACCTTCCCATCTTTCTCTAGGCGAAAATACGCTTGGACTCCCTTTACATAGTCCTCAACACGCATCGTGTGGTTGTCTGCGAGGACACAGACTATGGGGTCTGTCAACTTTTGGACTTTCAGTCCTACCCTCAACTTTTTCAGCGCTCTACGGCTAATGTAACTACGGGTAGCCCCTGAATCTATAAGGGCCCCTGCTGTACTCCTGAAAACTTCTACATCAACTAGAATTAGTTGTCCCTTACTCTCCTTCTTCATTTTGGCCCAGGGCGGCATTCTCTCCTTCAACTCTTCTGCCACGCCTGTGAGGGAAGTGCCTAGAGAGACGCTAACACAAGCAGTCTCTGGACAGCTAGCTTGGCACTGGCCTGCAACCTCTGCCATAGGCTCATGTGGTTTGGGAGTTTCCTGTATGCGCGCGCTCGCTTCCCCACATGGCCTTGAAGTAGGGGCAATTGCGACCCCTACTGGCGGTTGCCTTTTGACTGTTGAGCAGCCCATCGGTCCTGTCTATACTTAGGACAAAATTTAATTACATGGGCCGGGTCACCACAAAACACTCACTGATCCAAGTCCACGCGTTCCTGCCATACGCGTTGGTCCAAGCCCAAATCTTCCCAGGGCCTGCCCTGCGGCAAGCCTGGGTGCCATCCTCCTTGAGGTGGCCTTCCACCTCGTCGCTACGGGGACCGACAAGAACCCTGACGATTTGGCGGGGGACCTTGACCCCTACCTCCCACTTGGCGGTTCCCTTGTCCGCCAACCCCCTGTGTGCCCGGTCCTCGGCCTCCCGTGGCCTGGCCCCTTTGGCCCTGGCCTCCTCCTCTACCTTGCGGCCTCCCTCCAGCCGCGACAGCCGCATACGACCTTTCCTGCCCCACGTTGCTGTCCTCCTCCTCTAACCCCCACTCGATCTCACTGTAGGGGACTTCATCTGTACCACCTTCTTCTAAAGTAAGGATCATGTGATCCTTGGCCCTGACTTGGTCAGAGATGGTACCTTATCCAAGTCCTTGTGCAAGAAAGTGGAAACTGGCATGGACTTTGACTCAAACAGGACCACCTCTCTACTCAGCACATCATATGTGATGTCGGCTTGTTGAGACTTATCAAAGAAATGCCAGGGGCTCTGGCATGGCACGATAGAATAATTGGACCAGTTGGGTCTCAGTGATCCCATGGTCTGGGACGGCTACCAAGTCGTCCATAACAGCTTTGAGTGCTCTCGCACTCCTCCACTGTCGCGAGTGGATGGTCTGTAACTTATCAGAGGCTTTGACGCCTCTCGTTGGGTCAGCAAACCTTTCTCGCAGTAGTTTGAAGAACTGAGGAAGGGGGGTGATCTTGGAATATGCCACCAGGTTGTTTTCACAACCTCTTTTGCTTCTGCTGCTGCTTCTACCTCGGCAGCCTTCTTCTTCTCCTCCATCTCCTCCTCCAACTTCTTCATTTTCGCCGCCTGCTACTCTGCGATCGACTTCAATTTCGCTTGCTTCTGGAGCTCTTTTCTCTCTTTATTCTCTCTCACTAAGGCGGCCATCTTCTCTTGTTTCCCACTACGGGTGTCAACCATGGTGATTAGTGCACAACTGGATTAGCGGTTCCAAACCTCACCACTTAGACTCTAACCCCTGACTGACAAACCGACTGACTCAATCTAAAGACTCACAGAATCCGGACAGGGATCCTGTCAACTAGGGTCTCTAGCCTAGACCTACTCTAAGGCTGTCACTACTAGACTTGTTGCTGATCAGGAGGCATTTAAGGAGATCCCCCGTAACTCCTTAGGAATTATTGAACGCCGCAAACAGGACGACGCGATCAGCAGGTCTCTCAACACTTAGACTGCCTATTGCGCAGCCCACAACTCAGCCTTTCGGGCCTACCGTGCCACACCGAGCAGCCCGTTGGTCTGTACGAGTCCTTGGGAGGGTTAGGCCTCCGGGACAGTCGAGTCGTCAGACACAGTCTTTAGCCCTACTTGGTCCGCCAAGGGTTTGGTCAACAAGGCCTACCCTTCATCCACAGAGTACTATCACCTGGACATAAGAGACTCAAAAGAAGAGACAGACAGACTGGACTCAGCAAGTACCACAGGGTGTGTGCACATCCATAGGGCGAGGCATAGGTTGAAGGCTTGGCGAGATTATACCGGCTCCAGCTTGGTCAAAATCTTGGTCAACGCCTTAGTCAACGCTTGGTCAACGCTGCAGTCAACACCCGGTCAACCCCCGGTCAACTCTAGTCAACACCCAGTCAACGCCGGTCAACCCTGGTCAATGCCTCCGGTCAACTCCCCGGCTATGGCGGCCGGCTTCACCTTCGTCGCCACCCTTCACCTTCCTTTTCTTCACCTCGCCTCTTCCCTCCTCACCCTGACTGTCTTCTTTCTTCTTTTTTTTTTTTTTTTTTTTTTTTTTTTTTTTTGTTCGCCTCTCTTTCTTCCTCTCCTCGGCTATGGCTTCTCTCTCCCTTCTTAGTCTCTCCCTCTCCCTCCTTCGTCACTCCGTGGTCAAGCTTCGCGGCTATGGCCACAATCTTCTTCTTCGTGGGACTGCACAACAACTTCACAGGTACGTAACAGCCAAACTTGTATCGCTCATCTCTCTCTCTCTCTCTCTCTCTCTCTCCGTAGCGGTATCTCTAGCGCAGCAGGTACGTAGTAACCCAATCTTGTATC
>BFEA01000374.1:534851-546986 GCA_003427395.1 Chara braunii
GTTAGGCCGGTATTTTCCCCAAATTTGCAGGTATGTCCCTCACGAATTTCCACTACAGGTAGGTCTCTCGGTTAGCCCTCAGCCAAACAAAATTACGAATCTACCCTACCTATAGTACAACCTCGACAGAGAGAGGCTACAAGCGACCAGAAAACAACAAGTCATTGTAGACCTACCCTCCCCCGGAGCGAGGACCTCCGAGCTAAAGGCGTAGTCGTGTAGAGCGTCGAAGGGATACTCCCTTCTGTGCGGCGTCATATTCAGGATAACTGACTTTGCAGTCTTCAGAAGTTCCTTGCGAGTAAACCAACGATCCTCAATTTGCGGCTGGTACAAGGACTTCACAAGGTACTCCTTATCTGGACCTGTACCTGACTCATCCTCCACAGATTCCACCTCGTATCCTTTGTCAAGGATAGGGGGACCGAACTGAGGAGGCCTGTCTGGGAATGCAGCAGCTGACGTGAACGGCAACATCTTAGATGCATGGAAGACAGGGTAGGTTTGTAGATGCAGAGGGACGTCCACTGTATAGGATGGTCCAAATGAATCAGCTCCCACTGTATCTAAGACCTGCCATGGACCCGTATATCATGGCAACAGCTTAGGGGAAATATCCTTCTCTCGCGACAACTCAGAACTGAGTACCCACACCCAGTCACCTGTGCGAATAGTAGAAGGACGCATGTGACTGTTATCCTGTTGAATCATAGCCTTTTGGGCTTTCAGCAGGTTGGCACGGGCGCGCTCTATGTCCACACGGTAACGCCTAGTGAACTCTGCAGTTCCAGGTGTCAGCATAGGGGTAGCCTTATCGATGATATCATCGAGAGGCTGTCGTGGCTCACGACCCCAGTGCAACCGGTAGGGTGTGAAGCCAGTAGAGGAGTGTACAGACGTGTTATACACAAGTTGTGCACGACCCAAATGGAGATCCAAGTCCTGCTGATCTGGACTTACAGGACGCTGCAACTGAAACAGAATCTGGTTCATCACTTCAGCCTGTCCATTTGCTTTAGGATGACGACCAGATGCCATGTCCAGTCTGGAATGAAGGTAATCCCTGCAGTAGGATTGCCATTCATTGTTGCAAAAACGAGGATCTCGATCACTGACGGTAGAGGTGGGTGGTCCATGATGTATAACAGTATAACCCACCTGTCAGCAAATGCCGCCTGAACGGCCGAAACGCGAGCCTCGGCTGGTAAGGGGATGAACTCTGCATATTTAGAGAACCGGTCCACACATACCATAATCTGACGCATACCACAAGGCGTGATCCTACCCAAGTCAGTAAAATCAATCAACACTGACTGTGCACGTGCATCTGGGATAGGTAGTGGTTTGAGTAGGCAAAGGGGAGGTCGTCGTACAACCTTGTTCCTTTGGCATAACTCACAGGTTTCTACATAATGCAAAGCATGTCACTCCTCATCTCCTTCCAGAAGAAGCGTTGCGACAGGGCTGCATAAGATTTGAGGGCACCAAAGTGACCACGGGCATCATGACACTCTGGCATCAGAAGTGTTCTCAGCTTGCGGTCCTAGGGAATGCACAGGCGTTCCTCACCTCTGCTGCATGTGTACAGTAGATCGGAAACCAGAGTATATCCTAGTTCAGAGGCAGGATCATCCTGGAGATTCCTCACAATAGGCCCAAAAATCTCATCCTGGGGCAGCAAACGGGCAATGGTCTGACGAGTCCTCTCTCCAAATGAGTGGGTAAAGGAGATCAGGAAATGAGCGTCAGGCCTACAAGAAAGGGCATCTGCTACTCGATTGTAGCAGCCCTTCTTGTGTCTCAGTTCAAAGTCAAACATGTCAATGAACTGGATGTAGCGAGCAAGCTTGTCATTTAGTTCTCCTTGGGACTTCATCCACTGCAGGGTGGAGTGATCTGAAAAGATCTTGAAGTGTCTGCCCAGGAGGAAGTGCTTCCAATGCTTGAGCGCTGACACAAGAGCATACAACTCTTTCTCATAGGTGGAGTCCTTCAACTTCTTTGTTTTGATCTTCTTGCTCATATACTCAATAGGCTGCAGATCATTCCCATCATCCTGTTGAAGTACCGCCCCTACACCATACTGACTAGCATCAGTGGTAAGTACAAAAGGCAGGGTAGGGTTAGGTAACTTCAAAACAGGGGCACAAATCAAGGCCTCCTTGAGACGTGTGAAAGCCTCCTGACATTCTGATGTCCAAAGAAAGGAAGTGTCTTTCTTTGTGAGATCAGTCAAGGGAGCTGCAATAGAGGAGAAGTTTTAGATGAACTTCCTATAATAGGATGCAAGTCCCAAGAATGACCGGACATCACGAATGTTAGCAGGTCGCGGCCAGTCCTGAACTACACCAACTTTTGTTGCTTCAGGAGCCAACCCCTCTCCAGAAATGACGTGACCCAGATAGACCATAGAGGGAACCCCAAAAGAGGATTTCTCCCTGTTGATCTTATACTGGTTATCACGTAAGGCCTGGAGGACCAGATCCAGGTGCTGCGCATGCTCCTGGACAGAACGACAGAATACCAAGATATCATCTAGGTAGACAACTACGAACTTGTCCAGGTAAGGTCTGAGTATGCGATGCATCTCTGTCTGGAAGGTGCCTGGGGCATTGCAGAGACCGAATGGCATGACCAGGTACTCATAAGTACCATACCTAGTCTTGAAGGCTGTCTTGTGGAAATCGCCTTCAGCCATCTCAATCTGGTGATAGCCAAATTTGAGATCGATCTTGCTAAAGATAGTGCAGCCCTGCACCATATCCAACAGATCATTGATGCGAGGAAGGGGCTCTGTAGACTTCCTCGTGACTTTGTTGAGACCACGATAGTCCACACACATCCTTAACTCACCATTCCCCTTTGGAACAAAGAGGACTGGTGCCCCAAACTCATATGTGTTGGGCCTAATCCAGCCCTTGCTGGTCAGGTTCTCTAACTGTTTCTTGAGCTCTTCAAGTTCAGCAGGTGACATCCTGTAGACTCGGCCCTTGGGAAGGACCGAACCAGGCAGGATCTCAATCTTATGTTTGGTCTGCCTATGGACAAGTCCAGTAGGCTCCTCCATAAGATCTGAGAAGCGGTCAACAACCTCCTGAATTTGAGAGGGACAGGGAGCAGTCTCCACGTCAGTCTGTTTGACATAAGCCACAAACAAACGAGCGTGGTCCGTCTGGCGTGAAAATCGCAGAAATCTGCGAGCACTCATGCAATAACAGTTGCTGGCCGGATGGTACTCATCAACGAGCATACAAGGGCGATAAACCCCATGCCGGTCAAGTAGCGCAACCCTAGGGATCCACCAGTCGATCCTAGGATTGGTGGCACCAAGCCACTACATAAAGAAGACAAAGTCAAAGGGAACGTTAGGAACACATAAAAATTCAGGCGGTGCCTGATTTCTCCCTGCTTGTCAAAGGACATAGGTAGGCCCTTGACAACAGTAGTGATCCTGATTGTGGAAGAGTCCCCAATGCGAACCTCTATAGGTTGTCGCAATTTCACCAGTATCTGATCCAAGTGCAGCTTGCTGACTGCCTTGGGAGAGATGAAGTTGCGAGTCGCCCCACAGTCCAAGAGCCCTTTGATCTTGGCTCCCAGGATGAAGGGTCGAAGTAGGATGAGTTCCGACCTGTGCTTTTTCTTATTTTCCTGTAAGGACAAGAAAAGATCAGCAAGGCACTGAGCATCCTCCTCCTCCCACGTCTCATCCAACTCAGAGTCTTCAAAAGTGAAAGACCCTGAAGAGGCAACTCCAGATATGGAAGAACCAGCGAGAGAATGTGAATATTCACCCTCATCTGAAAGTGAATCAACACTAGTGGAAGGAGGTTGCTTCCACCTCTCTCTGCTCTAGTTTTTTGAACTAGAGCTGCCTGTAGACCTACAAGGCATGCTGGGACAGTCCTTCAGAAAATGGTCCCCCTCGCATCTCAGGCAGACCCCCTTGTCCTTTCTCTTCCTCCATACCCCCTCTTGGATCCTGAGTGCATGCCAGGGGAAGGTGGAAGGATCAAGAGGATCAGCTGGCCATCGGACGTCACGTGGCAAAGGAACTCTCTGGCTCTAGGAGAAGAGGCAATCCCTTTCCTTTCCCCTGTTTGCTGGTTGATGCTTTCTGGGCTGGGGCTTTGCCCTTTGTCAAGCCCATCAAAGCATCAGTCAGGGCAAGAACGGCAGAATCTGCAGCAGATGGTGAAGCAGTCCCAGGTGGAGGGCTCCCACCCTGGGATGCTGCGTCACTATTTGATCCGGAAGCTGCAGCAGCAAACATGGCACCCTTCCTCCTCCTTCGCCCTTTGGAGAAGGGTCCCTTTCTTCCCTTAGAAGGTGCTTCCTAGACATGGAGTTTGGACTCCAAGTCCAGGGCTGCTCTGCCAAAGGACCGCCAGTCCTTGTGGCCCTGAGAGAATAAAGCTAGCTGGTATTGCTCAGGTGTTGCACGCAAGAAATGAATGAGCAGATCCTGCTCACTCATCTCTAACCCTGGAGTCGAAGTCAGACTCTCAAAGGTAGAATAGAGTTTGGACAAGGAGCCATCAAATTTCTTTTGGCCCAGGCGCATAATTTTATCTGCTGCTTTCCTGGCCTGCTCCTTGTCTGCAAACCTATCCTGCAGGGCCTGCAGAAAACCAGCCACCCCCAACCTCTGTGCCCAATTAGACATTTCCATCCCTTGCTTGTTGGAGGTGGAAGTGCACCATTTCAGTGTAGTCCGCTCCAAACGAGCAAGGATGGTAGACACCTTGACATCCTCATCACATTTGAACCCACTGAGGTAGGTTCTCTGGGCAGTGAACCAATCTGCAACATCCACCTTCGGGTCTTCCCCTGAGAACATGTGTGGAGGTGTCAGCTTGGGCCGCTGGAAATCAAATGGTGTTGAGGGCTGTGAAGTTGCTGTTGATTTGGGGGTAGAGGATGGAGATGTAGGTCTGGATTGTGGGGGTTGCTGAGAACCTGCTTGAGAAGCCCAGGAGAGGGAGGAGCTGTCTAAGCAGGTGGGATCTGCAGATGGACAAAAAGACGGTCCATCTTGGAGGAAATATCCTTCAGCTGCTGAGTGTGCTCAGCCATGCTGTCCTCCAGACTGGTGATCCTAACGTCCCAATTAGTAAAATAGGATGATGAATTTCGTCCTGCAGAAGGACGAATTCAGCTATGTCCTTATTATACTGACTGGAGTTGCCACTAGTCCTAACCTTCTCCACGTCAGCTGTCAGTTCCCGCCTTCTCGTTTCTTCCCTGGCAGATTCCTCCTTCCTCTTTAGCTCAGCCTTTAGAGACTCAACTGCCTTGGCCTGTTGGCGGAGTATCTCCTCCTGGGCCCGTAGTTCAGCCTCTAGAGGGTCAAGCAGAACCGGCGTCTTGAGCGAGGCTTCACTTCAGAAGTCTCACCCTTCTTAGGCACTTCACCCTTCTCAGAATCGGCCATTTTGTTGCCCACAATTCAGATAAATAAAAAAATAAACAATCAATCAGAGACAGAACAGGAGGTAACAAGAATTGGGATTTCTCTTCAGTACTCACCCAATTGTTGTCACCTGTCTGGAGAGAGAAGTAGGTTAGTTTGAGCAAGTGAGTGCTCAGCCTCTGCAGACCACTTGAGGGTCAGGGTCAGTTAAGAGTAGACTCAACAAAAATCAATTTCATGATTTTCCCATCCCTGCCTTGACACAACAATTGCATACAATAAATGCAAATCCTGCTTCAGTAACTGACAGGATGTAGTCTTGGACTGATTAGTGTTGATTAGTAATTAGACAGAGTAACTAATTAGGGTTTGGCAGGTGTCCACTGATAGCGAAGATGCAGCGATTTACAGGTTACCCTATTTTTAGACCTACCAGGGATGCCATACCCTGTATGCCATACCCTGGGCATGGCGAATTACAATTTCCACTGTAACTCGCTCAAGACATTAAATCTGGATGTGCGATTTTAGACACAGACTAAGTACTGAATTGCGATTTACCAGGGACTGACATAATTGAATTCTGACGGACAGAATCAAAGTTTTGACTGACCCTAGTCTAGCCAAGCTTAGCTATGTCAGCGCAAAATTCAAATTTGCATTATCACTGAAAACAGAACCCCAGATTCACCAATTCACTACATAGTATAAATCGCAATACTGTAAAGCAGTCACCGATGAAATATGAGTCAGAAAGAGGGTCAAACAGGGTTTGTAGAAGTCAAAGAAGAAGGTAAGGGAAGTTGGATATGGTTGTCCCACAGTCTGAATTTCGATTTTCAACTGTACACTGACAGACAGACCAAATTCCGCTATTCTAAAAATAGCCCCAGAATCGCCACACAGGATGGAGTAAGGAACACACTTACTTCAAGGTCAACTTTGAAGAAGATGCATGAAACCCTGGCTATGGCTGACTAGTCAACCCCATCTCGCCAGTTTCATCTCCTGACAGTATCCAGTGTTCCCATATACCAAATTGCCTGAAACTTGGTGATCCAGTAGATTACCCTGAGGCGCTTCACCCCCAACTAACAGATTCAAAGAATTCAGACTCCCAGGTGCCAATAATTGACAAGGTCAATGCAGCGCCACATCACCCTGTACTGCGCTGGTTGGAAATTGGGGATCCCAACCCAATTCCACAATCGCAACCTCCTGGGATCACTTCCCTACCAATCGCCAGCCTCCAGATGAATCGCCAGGCTAAAAATAGCCTCTCAGGCCTCTGAGCACCAATCGCCAACCACTCCTGCACAACCCTAGTCAGGAGTGAGTCACCCTCTATCCAGTTCTTCTCGCCACACACTCACAGCCGCCACCCTTACTGACAACAACCCTGAAGATAATGAATCACCATGAGACTCAACTCCAGTATCTCGCCAGAGGTGCTCCAACTCATCAAGCGCTCCAGAGTCTGGATCCAATCGTTCTGATACCAACTGTTATGATTCTGGTTGTTTGTTGTCTGAAGACCAACACTCACTCACATAGACTTCCAAGTATGCCCATACATACACAGAAGGAAGGGGAGAGGATAGGAGTATCACACCGCACAAGGAGAGATAAACACAGCAGAAAACTGGACCATGCGATATGACAGGGTACACTGAAAGTGCAATTCACTCCACTCAATCCTCGCAACCAGTCATAAAGAAAAGTCGAGCAGATCACATCCAGGAAACAATGCAACGATGATAGTCCAAACCCAGTTCCACACTGTTTATTAAACTCAGAGTCTCGAATTGTCAGGATAGCCTCAGTACTGCAGTGCGCTGCTCAGAATTGAGCAGCGCTTCACTCCCCAACCTTGATTAGCCACTCGTAGCACCCCTGAGCCCCTGAAACATCAAGCGCCACCCAGATACAGTCTCCAAAGGGAAGCGCCACCCTGAACCAGGCCTCTGAGGCCAAACGCCACTCAGAGGATGAAGAAGAAGACCAGCGCCACAGTATCTGGTGATGACGAAGTGTCGGAAGACTTCCCTGGTGGAAGTCTACAGCAGCGCCACCAAACCGTGACAAGATGACCTCCGAGGAAGAAGCTGCAGCTATGGCTGCAGCGCCACCACCCTGGAACCCCACTCCGGAGGAGGGTCCAGCAGGGCACCAACTTCTCTCGCCTCCAGCCAACCTCGATAACCCAGACCTCTGTCAGCCCCTGCGTGCTGGCAGAGTACAGCGCAGGTCCCAGCTATGGCCGGCGCTCCGAAGGTCTGGCGATGCCTGTTTCCTTCCACGTTGAGCCGTCACCACTTCCGGTTCACGCGTAGCGCAACAGCGATGTACTCGGTACCAACTGCCAAAAGCCCATTCTATCTATAAACTACAACTAGCCTAGACTCGACCTAGACCGGACTGACTGACTGACCGGTACCGATTCAGTTCCGGCCTCTCGGTCTCTCCCTTACCCGGCTATAGGCTATAGGACCATCTATCAGCATAGGCCCCTAGGGCCTGTCTGTCCTAGGGGTAGCCCGGGCCTGCTATTCGCAGTTAGGGTAGTAGTAGGAAATTCAGTTAGTGTTAGGCCGGTATTTTCCCCAAATTTGCAGGTATGTCCCTCACGAATTTCCACTACAGGTAGGTCTCTCGGTTAGCCCTCAGCCAAACAAAATTATGAATCTACCCTACCTATGGTACAGCCTCGACAGAGAGAGGCTACAGGCGACCAGAAAACAGCAAGTCATTGCAAGTGTGTCTCAGTCCGTGTTTGGCAGGTCCTTACATAGGGAATGAAGTGAGAGCAAGAGACGAGCCAACACAGAGGTATAGTCACAATGTCCCACAGGTCCCCTTTCCATACCACTGGGCCTGGTGGTAATACCTCAAGCCTGTGTTCAGGACCGTTTGGTCTGATCTCCAATGAATGGTCCTGAATGCAGGCCTAAGTCCTGGTCGAAGGGCTGTCCTTACAACAGACAAACGCTGGGCCAGGCACCACATACAAATGCCTGGTCCAGTCCATGTGTGGACAAAACTCCCACAGGCCTGAAATGACTAAAACGTGGACTCCCAGTGTCCAACTGGTCTGGACAGGCACCAGTGCGCATTTGGACAAGCCCAAAGTCCAAAACGTCGTCCCCGGAACAGACAAAAATCAGGTCCCAGCGAAAATCAGGTCCCAACAAAAATCAGAGAAAAATAACTGCAAAAAACAAAGCAGATAGGACAAGAGTGAATCCTAGGCCTAAGAAAAACCTACCTCTGCCAAGAAACTGAACCGTGGCCCTAACGGCACCCTAAACTATGGTAGCGCAGCCTGGAGGCCTGAGGACCATTGTCGGCCCCCCTAGGGGCCGTGTAGGAGGCTCATACATGCTACACGGTGCTGGACACTTGATACAATTAAAAAGCAATAAAAACACCTATGTTATTCGCTGGAGTCTACAACTAATCCTTATCCTAGCAAATCCTAACCCTTCTTCTAATTCGGATTTTGTGAGTGGCCCTGGTATTGGTGTGGTAGGGTTTTGCAACACTCGTTATTGTGACACCTTGGTTGTTGCGCCGTGTTGTAGCAAACCTGAGTGGTCAAAGCAGTTTCTGGTAGCAGGTGCTTGGTGATCTTGAACAATCCCATCTTTTTTTTCGGTCCGTCAGCTGGTGTTTGTCAATTTCCCATGACCACCTTTGTGCTTCTTTGCCCTCTGTTTTGGCGATTCGATTTTTTCTGGAATGGCCTCCAAAAGATTCACCTCCGCGCCTTGGTGTTTAAGGTTTTTGAGGTGGCACAACAGGTACCTATCCAGTGCTGATCAAACCCTTGGTCCTACTGACACTTAATATGGCGCACTGAAAATGCGCACAGGACATTGTTAATGAGTGAAGTCGTAAACCTTCCAGGGTCGTATGATCAAAAGAAAATAAAATGTCTGCAGATGCCGCAGCTCAAATCAGCTGACCACAAAAACCCACAGCCTCTGTTTGCAAGCAGCGGGCTACCACCGTAGGGCCTCCAATTTTCCAGATGGCTCACTGGATGGGCTAACCCAGCAGCCACGGTCTTGTCGTCAATCAATAGAAACTTGCCAGCCCCAGACGTAAATCACGAAAACAGAGTGGTGTTTTAATGTGATTCAGGTTCATTCAACTAAGGAGACTTCTGAACTAGGAAAAGCTATTATTTGAATTTATTTCACAGTTGGGAAATCATGTTCCAAAAGATGATGTGCATCACAAAAGGTTATGTTCTGCATGATAGAAATTAGCCAAAGGTGAAGAGGACGAACCCCACATCATCAGCTGCAATGTAGAAGATGTAATTCCCTGTTGCTGGTGGACTGAAAAACGCCAGGAGCCTGACAACATTGTGAAAACCAACCCACCAAACGAACAAACAAAGTGGCTGACACGCATGTGCGTGTGTACACAGACACACACACACACACAAACAATGCCACATACGTTGCCCTGAGAAACCAGTTTTTTATCAAACTTTATAAAGTAAAAAACGCACTTCTAACCAAAACCAGAGTTACAGACACGTACACTTGGCAAAAACAAACTAAGAATAAACAGCACCTCGGGAAAAAAAAAAGAAGGAAAAAAACAGCACCTCAGAACATGATAACTTTCTGACTTGACAGAAACCGTTACCATTTTTGCAAGCATTCTGCAACGAAAATGAGCGATAGCGAAATTACAGAAGTGCAAAATCACAGTGAAAGTGAGCAAGTCCAACACTGTCCAGAAAGAACTAATGCACTGATATTCCACCAACGGAGAACCAAAGCACTGAATCTGAACGTCAATGAGAGCATACTCTCGCCACCACCAGCACATGTATCCAGAGTCCTTCCTCCTACTTGGCGCTCAGCGCCCAGACCACAATCACACAGCTTACTAGCAGCCTACGAATTGACAATGCATCCTGTTGACGTCAGCAGCAGAACCGAAGGACATGAACATGTCGACCCTTGTAGACCATCGCCAAGATCAGTTATCTGCCCTCACATCATCAACCTCATCTCTCTCTCTCTCTCACCCTTGACTTCATCACCCACGTCTTCTCCCTCGTACACGAAGACCACCACCACCTCCACTGACTTTGTCCAAGCCAAGCCCGGGTATGGGGGCTGGCTATGGCGCTGCCCTCAGCAGCGCCCTTCTTCTTCTTCGATGCCCGAGCGCGCCTGGCATCCGCTTGCACAAGCCAATGCCCGAATGCCTTCACCTCAGCCAGGCGCTTTGCTATATGCAAAGTGGCCTGGCTGGTTCGCCGCTCGGTCTGCCTCGCGTGTGCCTCATAGCTTCTGGTCGGGCCAAAGTGTCTGCGCCCAGGCCCGTTCAGACAGCGGCCTGGGACCGAATTCATTCCCAACCACCCAGGCACAAACATGTGGTGTTCCTTGCTTCGACCAGTTTGCTGGAAGAGCCTGAAAGGCTTGCGCGTATTTCCGATTCTCACGAACAAAGCGGATGTAGCCAAGTCGTGCATGGCTATTGTCTGACGCCCACCAAGATTTGCAAAAATTGACGAATTCAGGGCACGCACCCGATATCACATCTGCGGTTTCGGAGGGCGTCCGCTGCCTGGAGGCTTGGGCACAGGTATGAGCTTGTGCTCAACAATGTCATCAATGTCGACGTGTCCGTCCACGGCTGGGGGCAGCATTCATCGCTGGAGGGAAACTGTTCTGTTTCAGCAAAAGGTGCTAACTTGGATGCATGAAAAACAGGGTGTGTGTGGAGATGACGAGGAATGCGAAAGACATATGGGGGACCATCTGGTTGGTCTCCTACTATATCTAAGACTTCCCAGGGTCCGAAGTACTGTGGCATCAGTTTACGTGTTACGGACTCAGCCAGGGCTTGATCCCTGGTCCGCACATTACCACCCGCCAGGCTGCTATTTTATTTTTGAGTCTCTGATCTCTGGTTCCCGACTGTTGGCGCCCTCTGCAGTTGGCGTCCGTTCTCAAATCCCTCTGGCACTTTCGGATTTCAATACTTGGTGCCATCCGGCATTCTGGCGCCCAGGCTCAGACCTTTGATTTTCAGTTCAGCCTCGAGGCAAATTGCACTTCTGCCCTCGGGACTCAACTTGAGTCTGGTACTTAAGACCGGACTCAAGCTGAGTTCGGGCATTCAGTTTTTGGCCTCAGTGCTTGTGCTTCAGTGTTGACTTGCTGCGACGTTGTGTTCAGAATCCAAGATTGCGACTTTGCGACTTTGCCACTGTGTCTGCGCCCGTCGAGTCGTGTCGAGTCTGCATCGAGTTGAGTGAGCGTGTGTGTGTACTCTCACTCTCCCTCTCTCCCAGCCTCGCTGCTCGGCCTCAGCCCCTTCACACTGGTATCAGAGCGGCAAACGGCCCTCCCTCCCTCCCTGCTCCAGCGCCGCCACGTCATTGACATCATCGTTACCTCGTCACCGTCGTCGTCGCCATGTCATCGCCATCGCCGTTGTCTTCATCGTCGCTGACACATCAGCACCTCACTGCCTTTGTCATTGTTGCTGCCACCCCACCGATCCCGAAGCCGACACACAGGTAACTGACCATTAATTTTTTTTTTTCTTTTTCTTTCTCTCCCCTCTTCTTCTTCCTCGTTTCTTCTTCTTCTCCTTCTTCTTCTTCCTCGTCGACGTTATCACTTCTCCTTCTTCTTCTTCTTCTTCTCCCCCTCTGACTCTTCTCCCCCCCGCCATCCCCGACCCCC
>BFEA01000374.1:604102-616613 GCA_003427395.1 Chara braunii
CTCTCTCTCTCTCTCTCTCTCTCTCTCTCTCTCTCTCTCTCTCTCTCTCTCTCTCTCTCTCTCTCTCTCTCTCTCTCTCTCTCTCTCTCAGCCCGATACTAACCTGGAAGGTGGCGCCTTGTTGCAGGTACATCGAAGACGGAGCTGGAGCTATGGCGCCGCAGGTAAGTCTCCCTAACCTTCGCCAACCATCTCTCCCTCTCCAGTGCTACTCTAGCTCCTAATAACGCCCAGCGCTGAAGACTACTGCTAACGCTACTGCTACTACTACAGCGCTCCTCCAGAGTGCTGCTGCCGAATCCTGAAGACTGCCTCCTGCCTCCTGCATGTGAAGTGCCTGGGAAGTTCCTATGAACTACCTCGTGACTGTCTGCAGCATCGTGTATCTCTATGACATCCTTATCTTTAGTAGGAATGTGGAGGAGCACGCGAAGCACATTGACTTCGTGCTCAGTCTCCTTTGTCGGCACCAGCACAAGATCAACTGGGAGAAATGCAAGTTTGAACTTACCAATATCTTGTATCTACGTCATGAGGGATTGAGGCCCGAAGATGAGTGGCGAGCATTCACGACTGGCCACGACCTCGGTCTGTGAACGAGGTGAGGTCTTTCTTGAGGATGACGGGATATTACCGCCCATTTGTCAAGTATCAAGGAAATTTCCTTGATATATATTTTTTATTCTGATTCTTTATAACAAATATTTGATGAACTTTTTAAAATTTTATATTATTTATTATCTAATTGAGTATTTTCATCAATAGATTAATGAATCAAGAATGAATTATTGAAGATAAGCATTTTTTCTAATAAAATGAATACAAAGATTGATTCTTGAATGAATATTATTCCTATATCATTCTGATATCTTTATATTAGAAGTAAAAAATCATTCCAGGATCAAGCACAATGACTTTAGCTACTTTACATAATGTGCAGTTGTTTGAAGGAACCAACATGAACACAACGTTCATCAAGAAGGAACGATCCTGCCCTATGAAACGATAGACAAAGGAAGATAATGGAATGAAGGGAGTTGCTAGACTCCAAGAAAAACTAGCTCACCCTTGAAGATGCTCACGAGAAGGAACCAGCCACTGTGTATGGAAAATAGGGGGAGTGGAACACACTGTCCTGAGAGAGAATGAGAAGCATGGGTAGGATGCGCTGGGAGCACCGAGGGAAAGACACTCGTTTTATGTGTGTCCAACTTGGGACTTGAGACTGCTTGAGGGAAAACTGAGCGTCCTGCCTGCGGAAAGGAAGGAAGGGAGTCTGAGCCAGCAGGGGCGGGTTGCGAAACGTCGCTTTTCATAGGTTGGTCCACCGGGCTGTTGGCGCTAGTAGCATTCTCGCCAAGGCATACGGAGCATGGCTCAACATCTTGCCCGGCGGGATGCAAAACGTCTCCTCGGACGAGGCAGCTGCTTGTCAGCAGACATAAGAAAGGCCACTTCATGTGGGGTAAGGAGGACGTCTTTGGGACGACTAGTAGCTTCCCAAAGTACGGCATGGGGAACCAAAGGATGTGAATGTTCCGACGGCTAAGCTTTACTCCTACCAGTGGTACGCGGGGTGATTCCCGGTAACGGGGGGGGCGTGCAAGAGCGGCAAGAAGGGATGGGGTACTCTGGGCAAACGGAGAGGGGTGATAACCTGTGCTGGAGTTGAGGTACCGTGCGCTCGACGGTTGAGCTACGCTTGAGGTATGGGATAAAACTTTGTCGAAAGTAACAATGGAGAGACCATCTCGGGAAAAAGGTCGGTGAGGAGATGACCGGCCTGTATGTGAGATTGCCCGCATTTTTCTTTTTTTTTGTAATCCTCCTGTGTAAAGTCTGATTGAGATAAGAGTTGTTGGGCAGGGTCATGATTCTAAGTTTGTTCTCACCTCCCATCTAAGTCTGCACAAGTGTGTGAAGATCGTGAGGAAAGGAGATAAAAGTCAGTTTTGAACGGAACCAAGAAAAGGAACCTGGGTGAAAGGGGAACCGATCAAGGGTATCCAGGGGAGGAGGAACTTAAGAGGGGAGGGAGATTACGTCGGACCTTAATGAGGGGTCTGAAAGAATTCTCATCTAGGATGTAGACTGACCAAACCCAAGGATCGGGGTTGGTGCTCGGTTGTGAAAACAGGGACCGGATGCTGAAACCAAGATGACATGGTGGCTAGCGTCTCTTGTCTATTCCATTGGACCAAAAATGTCGGTAGATGTAAAGGACGGGGTATCCTTCGTCCTGCCTGAAGAGGGAACCTAAACGGATCTAGAACAAGCCTATTAGACCGTGATGTTAGGCGAAGGGGATGCCTTCCTTTCAATAGAGACCTTATGGATCAAGACCAGCTTGACGCGGGTGACACCAAACTTGACTGATTCGGAATTCCGGGGGACAGTGGAAACCCGGGGGTGGATCTACCTATCCCAGGAAGGGGAGGACCTGATGGTTGTGGACTTGGCATTGGGAATAGTCTCATACAAACTGTTTAGGCGGCCGGAACGAGAGGTAGTGTGGGCTCCATGTCAGCGGGCGGAAATGGAAATGGATTAAATAGATGTGCGGGTGGAACTCGGGGATAGAGGGAACGTGAGGCGACCACTAAGAATGATGAGATGCGTGCTGCCTCCATTCTTGGTAGATGCTGTCTTCGAAACCCGGAGCAGGCTAGGGCAGATGTGTCAGTCCATGACAAACCTCGGACTGTACCAATGCGCCCGACAAGACTTCTTTCGACTGTCGGTTGAGATGGGACCCTTCGAAGGAAATTGGGCGAGGGAATTAGTTGAGGTACTGAATTGCCTTAGCATAGACGACATGTACGTCCCGAGCCCCATGCATTGGAAAATAGTCTACAGGAATGTGGCGATAGGGGAAACATTTTTGGATGGGCCAAGGGAATTATTCCACGAAGAAGAGGATAACCTCACCGTCGAGGAGGAGGAAGACGAGATAGAGGATTGGGATTTTTGAAAAGGGGAGTTTACATGTATGAGGTGAAATGGGTGGTCAGCGCTATGCAGGTAGTAAATGGCTAGAGAGGAGCGCCTAAACGATCGCATGTTTAGAGGATGGAGACCGAGGCAGCTAAAAGGGGGGCTAAAATTTACATTGCCAACAAGAAACGAGTGGAGGGGAACTATATATGACTGGGTAGGAGTGGATATCGCATCTGAAGTCTCGTACCTGTGGGTGGAAAGGATGTGAAATCCGATCAGAGAATAAGAGGAATGGGACGAGATAGCCGAGGGGAACGTGGAGTCCCTCACAACGGTTTGTCTGTCGCAAAAGGGATGGCATCTGTTTTGCGTAACATTAGCATCCGGATAGGATCCGATGTGGATCTTAGGAGCGGCCAAGCAGTGGACCCGAAGCAAGGCAGAGGAGTTTGCCAACGAAGGATGGGATGAGATTAGCGAAAGGGTCGTAATGGAAGGATGGGAGGAGCTCAGGCTGTTGTGTCAGTTAGCCCAGACTGGATACCGTACTTTGTGGAAGACTGGTTTGGAGGATACGAACACATTTGAAGAGTAGTAGAATGTCTGGAGTTTTCGTGGTTGATCGACTAATTATACAAGATCTCATTGGAAGAGGGACCTTTCTGCGGTGATAGAGCTAAGGAGGTCGTCGACATCTTGAAAATTGTCAGGGATAACCGAACTGAGGTGGACAACGAAACAAGGGATGCTATACTTCACCGCAAGGTGGCAACGAACCCCTCTTATGTAGGCGACGCATTTCTGTTGTTCGAAGTCCTATGGTTTTGATCGGAAGAACAACGCTCAAGCAAGTAGGACGCCGGTGGGGGACAAGTAGAGGATCAAAGTACGTATGTAACAAGAGCAAGGCAAAAGATGATTGTAGAGTAAGAGGATGATGATTGTGGAAAGTAGGGAAGACTAAGACAAAGGCGTGCAAACTCTATGGATTCAATTGCTGACCGCAAACGGTGAAAACAAGGAAGGCGCCACGCAAATGGCTCGAAGGATGACGCTATGGGAAGACCGACCACTCGGGATCCTGCAGCCGCGCGAAACGGATGGCAGGACAGAGATAAGCATGCCGGCAAGAAGTGGGGTGAACAACCCGGTAATGGACTGGGTAGGAATAGAGCTTGTGGAAGATATGGAGTACCTAGCAGTGGAACTAAAATGGCGGGCGATAGGCGAGTTTGGGGGCGTGAACCTGGATTTTCTGGGACGCGTCCATATAGGTACAAGGGATCGTTGTACCTATCAGAAGAATGGTGGTGCACCTTCGGGATTACGTTGGCTTCGGGAGACGACCCCCTATACATGTTTGAAGGAGCTTGGCAGGTAACATGGCGTGAGGGATTCGAGTTTGCAGACCCTGAGCGAGATGATGTGACGACCGAAGTGAGAGCTGTCATGGCAGGAAACTTCACCCTGCCAAATGAAAACGTGCAAATGAGATTATCGCCCTTCCTACTACGACGAATGGGGGCCGTAGAGCGCATCACGCAGGCAGTAGCGGCATTAGTCGTCTTGAACTTTTGGGAAGCCTTGGTATATCGAGAGTATTATCAGGCCTTCTTAGAGATGAGGCCGTTCGAGGAAGAACAGGGATACGAAGTATTGTGCATATTGCGCGCAACTGTGACGACGAGGCCAAGGATCCCGTTAATCAATGATGGGGTCATGTGGGGGGTCATTAGGCGATAAGTAAGTCGCGGACTGACCTACATAGACGACGTGTATCGGCTATTCGAGCTACCAGAGGAAGAGGTAGTCCTATAGTGAGGAAAGAAACAAGGATGATGATAATAGCATGTCAAGAAAAATGACGAGAAAAAAAAGGAGGAAGGTAGCAAGTAGACCTGTTGGAGCAAAAAGAAAGTCGAATATACTTTTTTTTTTTTTTACCATGCAGGAGTTAGCCGGTCGGCAATGGCGATAAGGCGCGTCCGAACGCCTCGACAACCCACGCACCCTCGTCCACCTATGGAGAACGGTAGTGGGTGGGAAGTGTCACTCCCCGCAAGCTACGAGGTTCGAGGGATCGATGTGGAATGGCAGGTCGTGACCTTGGGGAGGAACAACGCTCTCATGATGGTGGAATGCTTGTGGAACGACATGAGGTTTAATCGGGGGCCTGGGGAGGACCTGTATACTGACCTAAGGGTAACAGGGACTTTGTACCTGCCTGAGAATGGGTGGCACATGCTAGGGATCAGAATGGTCCAGGGGCATGTGCTACTGCCAATCTTTCGGAGGGCGGCCCGAGCATTGGCCCGAATAGGCCTAAAAATTCCAAGGAGGAGGAACGTAGGACTAAGAACCTGGTTGAAAGTAGGAGGATGGTGGGAGTTTAGGGCCCCATCGCCGCGATTGCGGTGCCAAGTGCCCCGCTTCATGATAAACCTGATTTTCGGAAGTCTCTCAAGGGCAACGGACCTGGCGAACGCGGCCCTAATCTGGGTACATCATTTTCAGCCACAGACGGTCGACATTTTCTATAACGTTTCGATAGCCCACGGGCCGTTCTGGGGAAATAGGGTTTGGGAGTTTCTAGAACTCATCGACATTCTGGTGTTTGGGACACCACGATTGACCTATTCGGAATACGGGCCGATAATCCTAAGGGAGATAGAGATGGAGCACTACCTCGCCGGGGTGGCACGGTTATTTGAGGAACCCGATGAACAGGCAGAACCCGAGGAGCCGGTGTGAAAAACACAAAAGGAGAACGACCTAGTGAGAATAAAATACCACGTATTATCGACCGAAGGTAAGGATAATGCACGCAGGAGATGGCGATCGGAGTCCTACTCTATCTAAAAAAAGATTGAGAAGGGGCTAGGATAGCCGCTATCGCCAAGGGTGTTAGGAGTGTCCTTGAGCAGGAAAAGGAGGCTGACCCTAAGGAAAGGTAGGGACCCGCTCCACCAGAACACACCACTTGAGATCCTATGCACATTTTTTATTGAGCGTCGAGTTGAATGGGTTCTATCAGAGGAGCAGGCGAGGGCCACTCCATAACCAGATAAGGGACGAACCTTCCACGGTTTTCGCCAAAATAGAAAGACGAATGGCAAAAACAGGGAGGCTACAAGACCTAGAGATCCTAAAACCCTTGGACGGCCTGCCTCGAGAAAATGTGTTTTGCTCTATGCAGGAATAGGAAAGATGGCAACAAAGGACGAGGCAAAAGAACAAGGAAGTAAGGGAGGATATAATATAAGAGAAAACGTAAACCAGAACGAGGGGACCATGAGGGATTAGGAGTCAGCAAACCAGAAGGATCTAAGGGAGTAAGGAAGGAAGTTACGATGGGTGAAAGCTCAAGTAAAGCCAGAGGAAATAAGCGAGGAACCCAAGAAACAGGGGGAGATAGAGAGAAAGGTGGGCCGACACTACGGGCGTTAGAAGGGGTAATATCAAAAAAGGTCAGACTAACAAACGCTCGAAGAAGATTGGCAGAAATAGAGGACGACTGAGTACAAAGCAAAGTTGATGGAGAAAATGATGAATGGAAGCGAAGGGAATTTGGTCGCGGCAAGGCAGCACGAGGAATGAGGAACAGACCAAGGTCGACGGAAACAAGATGACAGTGGACGAGGAAGGAAAGATGGGACCGGGAATTGCAGTGGGACACCAAATAAGAACGGGAAAGAAAGGATGAGGTCCCCATAAAGAGAAGCGGAAAACACTACGAACCCACTGACCATAGACAACGGGGCATGCTGACCAGTGACGACGCCAATACTCGCAGGGGGATGCGAGGGACTCTGGAGCTTGAGGGAAAGAGTGCTAGGATGGTTTGACCCTGAAGGCACAGCGAAAGTTGGGGAAAGGCTAAAGGCCTGCAAGGAAGGACAGGGGTCCGACACCACTAGTGAAGCAGGAGGACCTGAGGGAGGACTCAGAAAAATGGTGTCTTCTCTTACATGGGCGTTAAATAAAAACCAGAGGTACCTGGCTGATGCCAAGAAAAAGTTGACATTCGACGGGGCAAACATCACGAAGTTCCTGATAGATTATGAGAACCTGGCGGCACTACAAAATGGAGCGAGGAAGAAAAGATGAACCACCTAGGGCAGCGCGTGTCATTGAACCTAGGAACGATTTCCTAAGGAATTCACCCTCGTGGCACTGCGGGTACCAGGAGTGACGAACCACATAATAAGCAAGTTCTTCCTTAGGCAGTTCACCAAGTTCAATAAAGATAAGATCCTATCGGCATACCAACAAACCACGAAGTTCATGAATACAAGGAATGTTGATTTTGGCACTGTAACGGAAATTGCCAAAAAGATGTTCGTGACCGAATCTTTGGCCTTGTTAAAAGAGGGAGAGGTCATAGATCTCACCGGCAAGACAAGGGACAAGGTGAAAAGGGGAATAGTAAGTTTGCATGAGCGCGTTCATGGAGTGGACGACAAGATCAAAAGAGTCAAAAATGCGTTAATGGTGATGCAAGCCCAGGTGACCCAACCCCCGCTCCTTCCGCAAGATGTGGTTCCATCAGGAGTGGCCAATAGGGTGTTCAATAGGAGGGACCCGGCTAACGAGCATTGCAGATATTGCACAATAGTTGGTCACTTTGCACAAGCATGTCCAAGACTCAACCATGACATCATGCAGAAAAGGTGTTCTAGGACACTAAAAGAAGAGATCCTCGGGCCCCGCAGAGAAAAGGTGAACTGAAACCCGGCAGGAGGGATGCGACGGGCCGTAATTGCCCTCAACAACCTAGACGCCGCAGCTGTGGAGGCTGAGCCGGTGGCAGAAATTGGTTGGGAGAAGGCTTGGGGGCGCGGGGCACAGACTAATTTTATCCTAGAAAGCGATGGGTGGGATAAGGTGAATGTGACCACTAGGCAATGAGCCACAAAAAACAAAATTGTCACAGATGTTGTAATGAAAGACGCTGAAGAAGGTTTGGAAGAACCACGGGAGACAGGGAATGACAAACAAGAGAAGGTCTACGGAAATCCTAGAGAGGAAGGCGCAACGGACAAGGTGGCCGCGACCAAGAAAAAATTAAGATATCAGATCCCCATCTTGACCATGCCCGAGATCGATAACACCCTTAGCAAGCTGCTAGGAACCATGGTGTCAGTATCTTTCCAGACAATGTTGTAGGTCAGTCCTAAACTTTTAAAGGGCCTTAGACAAACTCTGACCCACCAAAGAGTAGAGGCTGAGGAATGTTCGGAACCTCGAGAAGAAGAAAGGGATGAGGAAACACCACGGGAAGTCGCCAACCTTCAAAGGATTCCCAGAGATGTGGAAGATCTGGAGAAAGCCTTCGCAGACATCTGTTTGAGCTCGCGAAGGAGGGAAAGTTATGAGGGCACCACCGGGGACAAAACTTAGCTTTCACGCACTCCCTGTGGGGAAGCTGAAAGTGAAGATCAGGAGCCACCGCACGGATGCGTTGGTCGACAGAGGGGCAAAAATCACTCTCATTCGAAAGGATTTTGCAAAGATCACGGGGTGTGCGATTAACAAAGAGACAAGGGGAAGTATCCGGAGAGCGGGCAGGGAAATTTCGTTCTCTGTATACGTTACTAAATTCGCAATCAAGGCAGGGTTTAGAGTCTATCTAGTCATTCCAGCGGATGACCGTCATGGATTAAATGGACCATGACATAATCATCAGGCGGCTCTGGTGTGCGAATGTGGAGATGATAGGAATGCACCTGCATGATGGGACATACATGGTGGACATAGAGGACCCGGTAACAGGACGTGGTGAGTTGCTCCGTCTCATTGGGACAGGGGCCGACACTCCAAAGGGAAAATTAGCAACGTGGTCACCATCTTTTGAGGAAAGTACTAGCAAGATGGCCTTCGCACGGATGGAAGGAATGAGGGAAAGGGTAGAAATTATGATTGAGGAGGCATTCAGTAAAAAAAAGTGAGTCAAGATGGGGTTACCACAGAAGAAGCGGAAACAGGAGGTTGACGCCTTGGGCGTTAAAGTGATAGAAAAAGAGACGGAAGCCGAGCTAGGGGTCAGCCTACCCAGACCAAAGGAGGTGTGTGATGAGGAGCCACGAATAGCTCTAGAGATCCCTTGACTTATTGCAACTCATCAAGGTCATTAAGTACCAGGTAGGGGTGGACCCGATCACGCTCACCAAGTTTGAAGGCGAAGTCTGGAAGGGCTACTGCCTAAATGGAAGGCTGCTCAGCATCCAACCGCGAATTACCGTGGCATCAAGGGGGGTCCCAACCGTTCATTTTTCAGAAGAAGATTCCGGAAGGAAGCGTTCCCAAGTACAAGCCAGTAGGAAAGAAGGCTAAGCCTATCTTGATCCTGCTAGAAATAACGAAGGAAGAAACTATGGACCGGGAGGAAGAGGTCCTCTAAGTAATCAAAGAAAGGCGGGCAACTGAGGGACATCGAATACTGAACAAAATAGCAGATACCATGGAGATAGGAGTGGAAGGGTTTCTAACTGAGCAAGAGACATGCTTGATCAAGGAAACGTGCCAAAAATGTCATATGACATTCGCTTTCAATGACCACCACGGGGCGGCTCGATGCAAGCTGATACCCCCAGTCAGAATTCACACGGTTGAACACGAGTGTTGGAATGACAAGGGACCGACTTACGACTTTGGAATAGCGGGTGAAGTAACGAACCTGCTCAGAGCGAAAATGAACTCCTTTGTCGCCGAGGCTACTGCGTCTCCATACGCAAACAGGTGGTTCGTCTTCCGGAAGCCTAACAAGACACTCATGTGGATCCAAGACTTGCAGAAGCTGAATGTTGTGACTATCCGGGATGTGGGGTCGCTGCCTCAGGCAGACGTATTGGTAGAGTCTCATGCCGGACGGAGCATTTACTCACTAGTAGGCCTCTACTCCGAACACGATCAGCTTCCGCTGGACGTCCGGAATAGACCCTACACGGCCATGCACACCCCAATAGGCCAGTTGCAAATGCAAGTAACCCCTATGGGCTTCACCAATGTTGTGGCAAAAGCGCAAAGGAGGATGCTCGCAGTTGCTGGGGATATGTTCCCAGCAAAGTGCGAGCCCTACATTGATGACAACCCGGTCAAAGGCGCTCGAGAGAAGGATGAGACGGAGATTCAGCCTGGAGTGTGAAAGTTTCTGTGGGATCATTTGCAGGACATCAAGGAGCTTCTTCGCAGGTTCCTAGTATACAACATTACTGCCAACGGTCCCAAAAGTATCCTTGCAGTCCTGGAAGTAACCATCCTAGGTTTTCGTTGCGGGGCATATGGAACGAAACCCGACCCAACCAAACCAACAAGGTCCCAAAAGTATCCTTGCAGTCCTGGAAGCAACCATCCTAGGTTTTCGTTGCGGGGCATATGGAACGAAACCCGACCCAACCAAAACCAAGATCTCCCAGTGGCCAGCACCCCTGCGTGCAACGACGGAGGTAAGAACTTTCCTAGGGGTTGTCGGGTTCTGTAGGATCTTCATCATTGGCTTCGCCAAGATAGCGGAACCCCTCCGGGCCATGATTCGCGAAGAAGGCATAATGGACTGGACTGCGGAACGAGAGGCCGTGGTCCTGGCCCTCAAGGACATATTGACATCGGAACAAGTCACCCTTGTCAAACGAAGAGAAGGGTTGACTTGCAACTAGCCACATGCCTCCCCGGAACTGGCGAACACCAGCGCCGGAAGTATGGGGGCTAGAGCTACTCCCCCCAAAGGAGCGAGTTGATCAATAGTGCAAGCATGCATGTTATTCCTCCAAACTTGGCCATGTCATGTGCCCAGTCACGCTCAAATCTGAATCTCTCAAGGGAACAAGCAAACTCAAGTCCATTTTTCTTATCTTTGGTTATGTAGACGGTCATGTGCCGGGCACCCCCTCCGGGATGGTAAGAGTTAGTTTAATCTTCACCTCCACCATTTTTGTAGGGCCTCACCCTGATAGACTTTCGAGCCTGAGTTGACCCTTCTGCGGGTTGCAGTTCAGCCCACACTCATGCTCAGGGCGCGGAGCCATTCGTCACAGGGTCACCCCCACATAGTGCTTTGAGATGGATGGGAGTGGGTCATTGAGCGAGAGAGTTTTGACATTGGGGATGTAGCTCAACTTTCTCTCTAGTGGGGGGCAGTTTACTGTTCACTCGCAAACGTCCACTTCTCGATATTTTGTTGTGTTCTCATGCAATTGCTCCTTCCAATACACAGGTAGTCCAGGGGGTTCTTTGAGACTTTTTTTCCATTATGCGCAGGCTAAGCGTCATCCTTAGGCCACGTGTCCATTCTCTAACGCAATGGTCCTATAGTTTCATCGAGGTAGGCGTTGCCCCTCTCCTCTTAGTTGGTGTACACACTATCCTTCTTTATCTTTGTTCCACACATCATGTATCATATTTGGTTGTATCCTTGTGCACCCCTTAGTCTTTTCAGGGTTCCCACCTGCATACTTATAGGACTTGGCGGTCATCTCGACCGTCCGACACTTTGGCAAACTTCAACCATACACGCCTTGCCTTTTCCTTTTCATTCATACTTGGAGCAACATGCACAAAGGGTCTCA
This sequence comes from Chara braunii, assembly GCA_003427395.1. Lineage (NCBI taxonomy): Eukaryota > Viridiplantae > Streptophyta > Charophyceae > Charales > Characeae > Chara > Chara braunii. The sequence goes on from BFEA01000374.1 coordinate 615,604, forward strand.
CTCATAGGCATAGGTTACGTTCACAACCACTTAGCTTTTGTCCTCTTTTTCTCTTTGCAGCCCGACATACCTGGGCTTAGTCCAGCTCAAGACGACATAAAGCTACTCACCTGCACGCTCAACACAATGCGAACAGATATTCACCCCGCTTGGGGTTAACACATAATCCCTCCCACATGCCTAATTATCTTTGCCCTTAGGTTCCTCTCTTTCATTCTCTTTCTTTGACCATGTCACTCTATTCTCTTAGCCATGCAGTCGGGGTTCTGGTTGAGTCAACCGACTTCTCGATTTTTTGGCAACTCCTTCTAGCCTTTCTCGGGCTTTATGAACCGTCAAGCCTGTCAAGCTCTCCTCTTCCTTATCTTCTTGGTGGCACAAGGGACCGACAGCCCTCCCCTTGCCCTCTTCTTCCACTAAGTGAGATCCACAGTTCTTTCATCGTTCGTAGCTTGGCAATGTAACAAGTAAGTGGGGAAAGGGTTAGTTGCATGCCAAGGGGAAAGCGGAGAGAGGGTAAGGGTTGACCTTGGGATTTGGAAGAGACGAAAAAGATAGTTTTGGAGGTTAAGAAGGAGGAGGAGAAAGAGATGGAGAGGGAATGAGAAAGGAAGAGAGAGTGATATATATATATATATATATATATATATACTAGCTAAGCGCCCGCTGTGCGGGCGATGCGGGCAAAGCCCGCAAAAAAAAAAAAAAATAAAAAAATAAAAAAATTGTAGGCCCAAACCAACTGCCAAAAAAAAAAACCTAGGCCCCCCCAAAAAACACTTAGGCCCACACCATGCTTCACCACACTCAAAACGCGCATTGCGGCAGCTAAGAAGTGCGCATGAATTTTATTTTTTTGCTAACGAATAGTCAAGAGTATTATTTTTTTTTCGTTTTTTTTAACAGGCTAGGCGCCGAGCTTCCCGTTGCACTTGGATCCATATTTTGCTTCACCACACACCAAACCCGCACCGGCCCGCTAAGAAGTGCATGTGAATGTTTTTTTTTTT
>BFEA01000374.1:645815-673634 GCA_003427395.1 Chara braunii
TCTCTCTCTGTGTGTGTGTGTGTGTGTGTGTGTGTGTGTGTGTGTGTGTGTGTGTGTGTGTGACAATTCTCCAGAGTCTGGCCACCCGAAGTGTGCTCATCAGCCATCACCAGGTAAGACGCCAGTTCCCACCTCTGTCCTTGTCCCCTGATCAGAACAGCATCAGTGCCTATTTCCTCCCTTGGCACAGCTATTGCTGCCACCAAGCAGGAGCAGCTGTCCGTGGCTACTCCTCCTCCCTCCTTCGTCAAAGCAGAAGGGCCCGGCTGTGTGCACGTGCTCTGGCATTGGCAGCCAGTGCCTGCAAATGTGTGTAATCTTGCGGCCTTCCTTTCTTTTCATTCTTTCTAGAGGCCCAGCAGCCTGGCTGGAACTGGGCGCAACACAGCCTGGGAGCTCTCCGAGAAGCTTCCAGACTGGGTACCTAGGCCTCAGCCTCTTCAACTAACTGGGAGGCTGAGCCTACCTGTTAGTTGGAGAGGATGCACCTCAGCAGCCTACAACTACCTCGCGCCAGCCTCCCCACAGGCCTGCCGGACATTTGCCTGCCCGACCTTCACCTAGGGCTGGGTCACATTTTTGCCAGTGCCCTGGCCTGAAGCCTCGCATTCCCACCCCCTTCGGTTCACAGCCCTCCGCAGAACCCTATTCTCTTGCCGTTGCTTTCCTTTCAGAGCTTTCTCGTAGTGGAGGACCACTTGGGGCATGGTGTTGATCAGTTCTTCCCTTGTATACCACCGATCTTCTTCAGGATCCAGATGAACCTTGCCACCCTGAACTGCAGGTGTGGCGTCAGCGGTTTCCTCTGCCCCGTGGCTTCTGCACAGGCATCTCTCTGTCCTCCAAAATTCGATCAATGTCGACTTGACCTCCGCTCATCATTGGCGCCAGCATAGACCTGCAGGAAGGAAACTGATTGTTGTTTGTGTAAGGGAGGTGCAATGAACCCAGATCGTGAAGACAGTTATCAACAATGCAAGTCCAGATGAATGTCAACAGCTGATGATTACTAATAATCATGATCGTGTCCAGACAGAATGAGACGAGATAATCATACACAGACAGAGAGAGGAGGGAGATTAGACAAAGGAGAGGAAATAGATACAATGCCCACTCCTGCTTCGGGCTCCTTCCTCCAACACCACTTCAATAATCGACAGTCTGAACGGGTATCTGAAGTATCCTCAATGTGCCACGTGGCACGTCTAATTAGTCCCTCATCAGATTTGGAGCAATGTCAACATGACGACAACCAGGTACGTATTCACGATCTCTCCACAGTCTTGATCTTCCTCTTCCTCGCAACCAGTAATCTCATGTAGACAGCGTGGACAATGCCACGTCATAAACAAGACAGGTGGCAATGCCACATCATCAATGAAGCCCAATAGCAGCGCCACGTAGACCAGAAACAGCGCCACATATACCAGGGGCAGCGCCACATATACCAGAGGCAGCGCCACGTCAGCATGCCACGTAGACCAGAGGCAGTGCCACATATACTAGAGGCAGTGCCACGTCAGCATGCCACGTAGACCAGAGGCAGCGCCACATATACCAGAGGCAGTGCCACATCAGCATGCCACGTAGACCATAAGCAGCGCCACATATACCAGAGGCAGCGCCACGTCAGCATGCCACGTAGACCATAGGCAGCGCCACATCAGCATGACATGAAGACTACAGGCAGCGCCACATCAGCATGTCTGGCGTACAATGCCAGCGTGCTGTCTCTCCCTCGTGTCGTCGTACGCAGCTCGGATGCACAGCAGCGTCTAGCCAGCGTCGCGCTAGCATAATGCCAGCGTCAAGTCGAAGTCAAGCCAGCGTTGAACCAGCATAGCAAGACTGAATGCTGACCACCTCGGGGTCAAACTTTAAGTAGTGTTTGATGAGGCTCTCTGGCCTCGAGTCTCCTCCCCTCGGTCGTCCAGATTGAGTCACAGTCGAAGGCCTGGATTGTACAGTTGCAGAATTCCCCCATGGACTTGATGCTGTCTGGGTACCTGCATACAAGCGTGCGTGCTTGACCGGTGGCCTGGACTGGGTACCTTTGGACTTTGACTGTTGGGGTCGCGACAGTTGACAAAAGCCAATTGTGGCATGCCCAGGCTCTGAATCCCTGTGTGGGGTCCCTCACCTCGTTTTTGGCCTGGCTGAGGGCGGCCAGGTCGGCCCTCAGATTTCTACGAGACATATGGCATGGGTTATTGCAAAGGGGTTTGGATGCATAAAACACAGGGTAAGTGCAGACATGTGGTGGAACATTGATTACATGAAAGGCCCATCAGGATCATGCCCTACAATGTCTAAGGCAGGCCAAGGACCGAAGTACTGTGGAACAAGGTTACATGATACGTTCTGCTCTGGCATGAACTCTGATGATTGGACCCAGCCTTTATGACCTACCGAAATGTGGACACCCGTCTGTGCTGATTTTCTGATTGTGTCATCACCCGTTGTGCTTTCTGTAGTTGTTCTACAGTGTGTCGTATCATCTTTTCGTGCTCCAGTTCGTATTCTACAGTTCTTAGGGCCAACTGTGGTTTTGGACCAGGAAAATAGGCACATACTATCTTTGCCCACTGTTCTCGCCCTCTTTTATTCCTTCGTCCTGTCTGACTTATAGCCGACGATGTGCCCTTGTCATCACACTCCCTTTTAGGATCAGACACAATGGATATACTTTATAACCTCCTTTAGCATCTGCTCCTCATTCCATTCGCAATGAGGCGCTACCTGCCCAAACTTGTCAAGAAGTCAAAAACCTGATAGCCCTTGAAGAAGTCGATCTCAACCTTGGGTAGGTTGTCTCGCTCCCAATCTCGCAGACCCAGCAAAGAGGCGAGCTCCTCGACCCCAATCTTCCCTTGAGAGCCTTCCATCTCAAGCTCCCTCGACCCCATCACCTGTTGAACAACAACGAGCGGTGTTAGGGTCGAGACTTGACAGAAGTTACGTATCTAAGTCAAAAATAAAATATATCCCGCTAAAAAATTATCCCGGCACTTATCACATGAGCGCGCATGAAAGCTTATTCAGGATAACTGCGATACCGAAGAGAGTCTTTAAATAAATATCCACCTAGAATAAAACATAAATATTCACAAATAAGTCCCTTAAATCTTAACTCAGGCATTAACCAAATATCACTTCTGCTATCAAGGAAGGATACAATATACACATGCCATATAGGTGAATACTCCAAACATGAATCCAATATACAGTACAACCCATGATAAATAACATATATTCATAACAATAATGCACAGTCTGATAAACACAAATTATTTGTTAGGGTTGTAGTTGAAGAACACATATGCTTCAAAAAAATGCTTAAAAAATAGCCAACATGAAGCCAACTCAACTGCCAGTCATATAACAAAATAAACCTCAAGTAATGTATTTCAGATTCCATAAGGCATAAACATAACTTGCAATAACTAAATAACATGATACAATTGTTACCCCTTCAACTCTTAAGCGAAGGCACTTATACAGAGGGGCGGTGTAATCCTCATGAGACAATATCTTGACTCCTGAGCCCCGCTCTAAAGATGAAGCCTCACCGCAACCCTCTATGATTTCGGTGTTTGCACCTCACCGACCCTATCATGGTCAGATGGACAACCCTATTCATATCTATCAAGGCAACGAACAATGAATCCTCGCCCTTATAAATATGGTGGCCCTGCTTAATGCGAGACAAGCTTGGGTCGCTACTCCAGAACCGCTCTCACTAAGTAGTAGTTGTTCCACTTGGCCATTATAGTTTCGGCAAGGTAACAAGCCCCTTCCTCCTTTCTCAACAGATAATGTAGTTACTCTCCTATTATAGGAAAGGTAACAACACCCCACTAATGGGTCAGAAACATAATTTCGGCGTGGGTCTCACTACCATCCTTCAGACTGATAACTACTTCCTTAAGCCTCAACGAGGGAGTAACAATTCCAGAATGCACTTCCACTCAGGACAAATTATACACGCTGACTTACTCCCTTGAGGAAGAACCACCTTCCCCAGAAATGAGTCACCCCATTCACCTCTGGTCCCATGCCAGATGTGGATTTCATGCAAAGTCTATGTCCTCTCTGAAAAACAATCCACACATACGTCGTCAATCAGACATCAAACAAAATACAGAAAAACACATATATGGCAACAACCAAATAAAAATTGTCATAAAAACAAATATATACATATATATTACACATACTTAAAACATAAGTCTCTCTTCATGTTAGTCAAACCGCTAGCTAAGTAACCACTACTTCTCAAACCTTATCGGTAGTTATATCTATATAGTCCCCTAGGTAACTCAACTTATCGCCAACTGATACCATCGAAGGATCTAGGCACATAGTACCTATCCTACCATAACTCAATCTTGGCTCAGGGAAGATTTTTGCAATTTAAAACCCCTCATTTCGCACTTATCAGCCACTCCCTCATCCATGTTGCTCACGTATCAGAAGCCTCCTCTAAAGCGACGCTCTATTGACCAGGGGGAAACGCCACAGTTCAGCGTCTTTACCTCCCAGAATAGTTTTAGCACAACACTTATGTAACGAGTCAACTAGCCTTGGACTCCAACAATGGGCACACCCAACAATGTTAATGCCACCGCACTCAACCAAAGTCGTATCGGACATGCAACGCATTGCCCTGACCCGTCAATCATCAAGGTCGGAAAGCGTCTCAATTCCAACTACCAGCGTACTAGTCAGAGTACAAGAGCACATAATCAAAGCGCTTATCGCTCTCGAGTCACCCTTACTGCATCAGTCAAAACCAACTCACACAATTACCCCTCATTCACTCTCCATCCAGTACCATCAAAGATTAACCATAAAAGCCCAGAGAAATTTCTCATTTTGCCTATTTCTCATATTCCCATACCCGGATGTCGTTCCACCAGGGACAACGGCAGGCAACCGTTATCCCCAGCAACGACGCCACCTGTCGAGCGCATCGGTCCGGCACCACACGAAACGGGGCGGGACCCTCCCGACCGCGTCACGCAGGAGTTGGTCTGATCCTCGTCGCGAATACACATGGAGTTTCCGCAAGCCGCTCCGGCCGAGCGCGCCAGCCATACCTCTCGCGAGCCCCCACGACAGGATAGGACCTACGCGAGGCACGACTTACCTTCACCTTACGGGAGTTGTCACCTCCCTTCGGTGGGCGTATCCCCGCCGAGCTACCGGTCCATAGTGCGAAAGCTAATCAGCTGCAATCGCAGAGGTGGACCAGCCGAAGGCGTTTCTAGTTCGTTGTAGCATAGGAGGCACGCGCGGTTTTACGCCTCTATCGGACCCGCACGCGAACCGGCGTCTTGGGGGGCTGAAGTCCCAAGCGCGACCCGTCGCCGGTCGACTAGGACGCATCCCAAACACCACACGTACACCACTCTAATAACATAAAAATTAAAACACGCACGCACACGCACGTATACAGGACGACACAGAACAAACAACATGACAACACTCCTAGTCCCTTTGTAGCCATCCCATAACTCTCCGATGCGGAAATCAGATAGGCGTCGCGCGTGAGACTTAGTATAAAACCGCGCGGACGCAGGGCTAACTCATATCGACTCGCAATGCAAGCATACACAAGCAGTTGCAATGATGGCGTACTATGTAGTACCCATACTCATGCGGTCCTCGTTAATCTCGAGGGTCGCATTCGACACTCGAGTGTCGGTTGACATGCGCCTTGAAAGATTGATCTCTCGGCGCTGGACAACCGCCAAGTGCAATTGAAAAACCACACCCTCTTCTGCACCCTGCGGAGAGTGGGTGGTACACAGGTTCATACCTGTGGTGACAATCGTCTCTTATTGCCCTGAAGATCAGCTCTATCATCCAGGGCCTCAAGAGAAGTCAAGGGGTTTGACTTTGACGGCTGCCACAGACTACAACGTCCAACTATAAAAATTAATAAGCAAAATCAATCAGTAAATAAATAGACATCCAACACTCATATATCAGAGCAGGACTCGAGATAAAATAAAAGAAGTGGGAAACATAAACCCATCAGGTATGCAAATCGTGCGTCACATGGTTGTCATTCTCACTGTCCCCAAGGTACGACTCATATATCAAGCTTTAAATACTAACCTGTATAAGACACAGACACAGACGAACGCCACATTGCCATACACCAATGTGGTCAACTTTACTGTTCTTTGTAACTCACACCATGCCTCACATACCCAAGCCCCATCCATTGTCCAACTTTTCAAAAAATCTCATAAATTCTTTATAATGGCCATTAAAAAAAGTTTGGTTAAAACCCTCGAAGAAACATATTAAATCTCAGGGCTAAGGCATCAAGTTGAGGTACAGGTATAAGCAAAGTTGTGTCGTGAGCCGACAAGTCGGCGATCAACCAACCGACCTGTTATCAGTCATAACAAAAGATGATCCTCGTAGGATCAAGCTGAAACTAGTCCAAATCCTAGACCGAATGTCCAAAGAAGGTGTGTATCGTAAGACATGTCAATGCCCAAGCTAAATCGTCGGTGTATGGAGAATAAATCCCCATGATACATTCTCATTAAAGACTCTCCTGATAACTAAGCCTAAGTCTATCTCTAAGTCAGTACCCAAAGAAAGGTAGACCTATGACAAAATCTCCCCCATACAGAGTGGATTACCAGAATCGTCACCTGTCGAAATATAATTTATCTCCTTTAAACTAAGAAAATTTCGGTAGCGCTTCCCGTAGGAAAAATGCCTTTCCAAAATTTATAATAACTCAAATATAAAAACATAAATAATCTTAAAACTTTCCAAAGTCAAATTTTGTCTAACTCCCTGGATTAGTAAAAAATTGGGCATCACTATCTTTAGAAAAGGAGACTTTCCAAATTTTTACTAAGCCATATATGAAGATTAGACAAGTTGAACTTTGAAAAGTCAAATTTTGACTAACTCCTTGGATTTGCAGAAATTTCGGCAGCGCTTCCCGTAGAGAAAGTAGCTTACCAAAATTTATACAAAGCCAAGTATAACAAATGATCCCAGAAAATGTGAGAATTGATCTAAGTAAAAAAAAAAAAAACTTAGCTTAGAAAATGCAGGAATTGAAACTAACTCCTATAGCTCTAGCACGTGGCGAGCAGCTAAAACTACTACCTATCAAACTGAAACTGAAACTAAGTAGTAATCTCACTCAGCCACATGAAGGTCAAACCACAAAGGTAAGTACTCTCACCATCCCAAAATCAACCTTATCAAACAATAGTTCATGATCTTTCAATGATTTATCTCCTTTATACCCAACTTACATAAGGCATAAAGCTAGACCACCCAATCTTATGGGAACCTATCTAGCTCAGCCATAGAATATAAAAAAACACAGGGCACTACAACTTTTCTCTTCTTTGGGCACATGACTAGGTTAACCAGCCTGGTCGCCCTGAATCATTTAAGTATCCAAGTTATATATAACTGTATGCACTTTGTTTTTTAAGCTAACATATAACTAAACCGGTCATCTTAGATCAAGGTTCAGACTGTCCCTTCTTACCACAATTTTATTCTTAATTCACACTCTCTTCAGTTTGTGATATGCTATAGTCAGACCATCCAATCTTATGAAAAAATGTTTGACTAGCCTGTTCATGAGTAAGTAGTATAAGATATAAACAAATTTAACCTTTTGGTTCCAGCATGTGTGCGGCTCCAGACCAGACCACTCAATCTTATGAGGACATGTCCAGTCCTTTACTTGAATTCCCCTCGAAATAAACAAGAAGAAACTAATAAACATCAGGAAACCCAAATAAAACAAGGCAACCAAGCCATCCAATCTTATGGAAAAATGCTTGGTCCCTGAAAGTCAAACACAGGTAGCCCTCGCAAGTAAGAGCAACCAGACCACCCAAACTTATGGGAACCTGTCTGGTCCTCCAAGCAATCAAAAATAAACATAGCACTCGGCCCTCCAATCTTATGGAGACTTGCCCAGCCTTTGATTGAACCAGTCAAACAAGCGATACTGCCCTCCTCCCATCCTTCTCCCAGATGCAATCCCACAATCTGCTTTTAGTCAGACAACAAAACTGAAACTGACATTACACATGCATTCCTCTACTTATGACTGAATCATGTCCCGAAAGTCAAACTGAAAGTCAAAGTAGTGGTACACACAATATATTCAGTCAAAACGTAACAAGGAATACGAATAGGGGTTATAACTGGGTTTATAGAAGGAAAGCAATGGTTACCTTTCTGTGCCCTGCCTCCAGAACTCCTCGCGAGTTCCGGCAGAGCTCCCGCAGTCGGTGGGCTGACTCCCCACAGAGTCTTACTGCGGTCCTACGGGTTGCAATCCCGCCTGCCGCCTTCCTCTCGTAACCAGGATCAGACTTAAAGTCAGAAGGACAGAAGGAGGGGTTTCAGACTCTCGAGATACAGGAGGGGGACAAACTCAACTCCCAGGAGAGGGCCTTGCAATCTTCAATCGCTTGAGGGCCCCGCAATGATGGCCAGATTGCGCAACAACTTGGTCAATTGAAGTTAAAACACCAACTGCTGACTCCCTGGCGACTCTCCGAATGGCTGCAATACCCCCTCTTTGCAATGTATAATCACTCCTTTAAGAACCACGGTGCCCCCTCTCAGTCCAAACACAGTCTAAGGATAATGCCATCACTCAAATAGAATGCTGCTCCTGGCGTTCAGAACCAGCCCCAGCGGCAACTCCCTTGCAGAGCCTAAATCCTCCCTCAGCTCCCAACACCGTTCTCCCATTGACCAAACTTCCGCTCCCCAGTCCGCAAAGTTTGTGCTTAAGAGCTACCTTCCCCCGTGTTCTTATTCGAGATGCAAATGGGAATGAAAACAGTAAAGCTTAGCAGTGCTCAGCAAGGGCGGCCGGACTGTCCCCAACTTTCGTCCTTGTCCCACCGCTTCTTCTATTGGTGCACCCGGTCAATGGACTGGGCCAGGCTTATGCAGCTCCGGAACAAGCAACTATGGATACAAAAACGACGGCTACTCGGAACAACCCACTTCTGGTGAGGCGAGAAAGAAGCTTGTGATAACCGCAATATGGCAGTTATAAGCACAAGGGGGAGCCCCTACTACTTCAGCCACAACTGCAGTGAACCGCAATTGAACCATTAAACAGTACTTGGAACACGGCAACCCCAGTTTTGTGGATCATAAAAAAAAGTAGCTCGCTGGCAACTACTGGCTTGTGAGCCTCGCTTCACTACTACGCCAACTATGCAAGGCGGGGATGGTTTTGCCTACGAAATCGGATCAGGTACATACACTGTTTATGAATCCCCTTCCCCGATACGCGGTCTTAGGTACGTCGCACAACCTCCCGCTCCCTTTCGTTGCTTTCCTTTTCCTCTCTACTGCAGCGCCCTGTATACGGATTTACCTGGCTATCTGCTCGGCCAGGTTCAGTCAAAGCGATGCGAGCTAAACCAAGGAAAGGACTCGGACCACTACGAGTCGCAAACACCGACGACCACCACTGCGGCCTACAGATCCAACATACAAAACCTAGCGCGGCAGGGATCCTTAGCACCCAGAATGCGATTGCATGTAAATCAGTCTCTCTCTTTGCCCCGCTCACCTTCGCTGGCATATAGCACAACTCCCAACAGACAGGTAAGTTAGATCTCTCCCCCGCAACTTCTGCCAATCGGTCAGCAGAATCCGCCCGTTTTTCTTCTCCGATTTGAGCTCCCCATCGAGTGCGCACCACCGAAAGCCCCCAGATTATCCCTTCTCTCGCAAAAACACTTGTTAAGAACCGTCTTCCCTCTTCGGCATGGTCGAGTTCCCCGTCTTCCTTTGCGCGGCCTCCAACACCTATACTAACCAAACCACTAACTTATGGCTGATATTGACAACGCTATTGCGTCCGCGATGGTTGAAAACCCCCATTTCACATCATCACCCGCCTGATTCCGTTCGGAAATGCATGAGATATGTGTTTCCTTCCCTCCTTCTTTACTCCCCGCCATCTCTCGCGCTGTCTATTTCTCTCCTACTACCTTTCCTAGTCATCTACACACCAAGTTAACACCATTAATCGATTCGTAACGTCCGATAACCCCCACTTAGGATCCTACCTCGCCCGATTCTATAAGGAATCGGGGAAGATATCGAACTTCCATTCTCCCACCAAATCTACTTTCCCAACATCATCACGCATGTGTTTTCTATCCTATCTTTCTTTCAACTAACTTTCCTTCCTTTCTGACCTCATCATCGGACTCGCCCGGGGCCAAAACCTTGGGATTGCCTCTTACCTCTCTCGATTCGACTAAGGATCGAGAGAGCTAGGCCATTCCTGCTGCACCCCACTCATCCTTCTACCATCCCCTTCTTTGCACGTATCCGGCGCAAAACCGCGCCAGGTTCATTTCTTCTTGTTTTTTACCTTTCTTCTCCTTCTTCATCCTCGTCTGCGCCAGCCCCTGCCCAAGGCGCCTTGGTCCCTTAACGCCCAACAGTCGGATGCTCCGCAGCGGCCTGTGTTCGACAATCTTCCCGTACCTCAGTGGAGACTTCAGATAAAACCCGCTACTTAGACTTGTCGATTAGTCTTTCGTTCCTATACCCGGGCCCGACGTTGTTGAGGTTGTTGCCACAACCTCCCCTGCTCGGCTTAGCCTATGTGGAGCCCACTGCCACCTCGGTCCCCCAACGGCCAAGCTCCCACTCAAACAGTTGTCAGCAAAACTAACGGTGCGGCCCGCTGCAAGACCGAAGCATGGACCTTGGTGGACTGGGCCCCGTACGCCCCTCAACGGTAGTAGCAAATATTCAAATGAAAACTTTGAGGACCGAAGTGGAGAGGGGTCCCGCATGAATCAGCTGGCCACTTGAGGCTTCCGCGTGGTGCCTCATGTGCCTATTAGGCTATCGACACTTTCCAAGTGGGAAGTGAGAGAAGTCACGACCACAGACCCCACTACTCTCACGCCCGTCGACCCTTTTCCCCTGTCCGACGACCGACTTGCGTGGTAATGTCGCTGCGAGCCACTGCTCCGGTGCCCCTGACCCACCGTGCCCAGAGCCCAGTGCGGATGTACCAACTAATCAGGCTGGCAGGCGCTAGCCCCACAGGCTTCTTCACACCCAAACCTCTCACTGCACTTCACAAGTGGCGGACGGTATGCACACAACAGGCCCCGCTGCTTAGCCTTTCTTCCGCCCCGTGGGCTAACCACCCACCAACCATAAAGCACACAAATCCGTTCACTTTGTGGTTCAAAACGGGCAAGATAAAGGAATTTTGCCAACTTTCCCGACACGCATGAGACCCATATGACCCCGCCGAAAGAGGCGCATGGTTAGGGTCGTCGTCTGTCGTGACGACTACCAGTGCCCGGTTATGTAGCAATTGAGCCAGGCCCGTCGATCCCGACGTCGGTCTCGAAACCGATTGCCGAGCCAAAACAGTAAAAATAAAAGTAGGAAAAATAAATCGAACGCTAGGGAACACCAAAAATACAAGGGGGCGAGGGGCCGCACGTCTCGCTGGCCTGTAGAAGGGGCCGTACGTCTCGCTGGCCTGCGGTGCCGACACCCCTAGGTCGCGCATGGTTGCGCCTCACCGTCGATACCCCACGCGCGCCGCTCACCCAGGCGAGGACCCAGGCTTCCTCCCAAGCGCGCCATCAGATGGGCAAGGCTGCACTAGCGTAACCTGCAGAAAACACACCAAATACCCTTGTAAGGGTATTTGGTATGACAACGGCACATCCTCAGGCAAATGCTCCAGTTGAGAGGGGGCATAGCACCATCACTAATCTTCTGGCTAAGTGGACTGAAGGTAGGCCTGGCCAAGGTCCTGAGGGCAACATTTTTTGTCGAGAACATTACGGTAAAAAAGACCACTAAGTACACACCAGCCACGCTATGGTACGGAAGGCATGCTACTTTCCCAATTGAGAGCTTAATGAAAACTTGGAGACGTCAAGACTTAGAAACCAACCTGTCCTTCGAGGTGTTGCTCGATATTCGAGCACGACAGTTGGGTGCGATTGAGGAGAGGATTCAGGAGGCGTCCAATCAAGTGGAGGAAAGCCGCATGGATGACAAAGCTCGTTGGGACCAGTTGGCCCGCATACGAAAGGTACCATTGAAAGTCGGGGATGTAGTGCTGCTATATGACTCGTCCCTGGAGAAGCAATGGTCTAGGAAGCTCCACAAAAGGTGGCTAGGGCCATATCGGATTGTGCGATGTGGGGATTTCGGCGCCTACCAGATTGAGGAGCTGGATGAAACAGAGTGGAAGGATTGGGTACCAGGAACGAGGCTGAAAAAGTTTGTGGCAAGAGAAGAGGTGAGACAAGCGATCTAACCCCTTTGGTAGGACCCTATGAATGTAGAAAAGATTGATAGTTAAGTCCTAGAAGGGTGTGGGTAATAGAATGTGTGGATTGGATGGGTGTGCTTGGTTTGGCCTGGGCCTGTTCTGTTCCGCCTGTTTGCTTACCCCAATCTGTGTCTGTCGTCTCCTTCGCCTGTTATGCAGGTCTGACTTTACGAAGACAGCCATACCGAGAGGAGGGAGGGGGACGCGGCCACCACGGAGGCCATTGGGAGCATCAAGGGGTTACGGGCGGCATGGGTCTCATCGAAGGGAGCACACGCCCGTGTATGACGACGGGGATATAAAGCTCTTCCTGAACGAGTTCTGGAGATATGCGGAGCACATGGGGTGGACAATGGCAGAGAGGATAGAGAGGTTGAGGGGAGTTGGCCGATTTGAGGAGCCCATCGCGCGGATCCGTAGGGAGACGAGGACCTGGCCAGAGGTGGAGATGAGGATGCAGGAGTTGAGGCCATCGCCCGTGGGTCCAGACGGTGTGCCGATCCACCTAGAGATTGGGAATGTGGAGGAGTTCATCCCTGCTTTTGAGCATTTCATGCACGAGCAAAACGTATTGAGGGATGAGTGGGCGCGGACACTACCTCTATGGACCAGGAAGGCGGAGAGACCATTGGCTCGTCAAATTAAGGATATGGCTCGAGACTAGGAGAGCTGCAGGGCACACCTGAGAGAGGCTTTTCAACGACCAGAGCCACCTCAGCCTAGGGTTGAGAGGCGGCAGAGGAGCAAGAGGCAGAGGGGCCCTGAGGCCAGAGAGGCAATCCCATCTCGAGGAGGACGAAAGGCCTTTGCGAGAGGAGTCAGTACCAAAGACAGGGGAGCAGGGAGCATACCCTGAGTGCCGGCTTGGCCCGATGATTTTTCATCGTTTCACTAGAGAGGGATTGAGAGGATCCCCTCAACGCGTGTTGGAGGAGATGCCACCATCTGGAGGACCATTGCAAGAGTTGGAGGCACACCTGGACATATCACGATGGAGGGTGCCTCAGACTGAGGAGAGGTGCGACGAGCCGGTTGGGGGTGTACCACGAGAGGAGGTCCCTGAGCCAGGGCGAGAGGTGGAACGGGGTGCTCAGGGAGGGAGAGTGATGGAGGAAGTGATAGAGGTTGGAGAGGATACTCCGCCTCGGACACCAGCTCCAGAAACCGGGCCTGAGATAGTGTCGGATGTCGCCCAAGAGGCAGGGAGGGAGCTCCAACGGGGAGAGATTCCATTACCTCCCCCAGATACGACTCTATCGCCAGGGGTGAGGATAGAGATGGAGCGAGAGAGGAATGGCTGGAGGAGAGAGGCCCTTTCCACAATCGATAGGTATCTGGCTGCGCATGCTCAGGAGCACCTGGACATCAAGAGGCCAATGCCTATGGAGCCACCACGGGAGCCGCACCAGGCGGAGAAAGAGGCGTTGGCCGAGATTCCAGAGAGAGAGGACCATCGCACGAGAGGGAGGGCGCCGACAAGAGAGACAACAGAAGAGAGACGAGCCAGGGTCGGGAAGCGTGTGGAGGAGATTAAGGAGGAGAGGCAGAGATTAGAGGCGGCTGGAGCACTCCCAGATCAGCCACCTGACGCACCCCCTAAACCCTGTGGAGTCAAGGAGATGTGGGATGAGTTTTGGGGCTCATATGGCGAGGGGTTGGCAGTTCCAGAGAGGGCAGGATTTGGGACATCGAGGTCAGCAACTGAGTACCTGGACTGTAAGATCCGCTTCCTGGCCAAGACTTCTTTCAATAGGTATCTGATGCTGGAAGATGATCTGGCCGACAAGAAGATTAAAGAAGTAAGTCATGGGGTACGATTGGAGGCTGTTGAGGCTGAGGTTCGAGAGCTCAGGGCATTGACAGCCAGTCAGGCTGCCACCATCCAGGAGATGAGGCAGCATCTTCAGGACACCACAACTAGGAGAGACCAGGAGCCACCCACTAGAGGGGTGGACTGGACCGAGAGCCGTCGCGGTGATATCCAGGGCGAAGCGACGCAGGGTCTATCAAGACAACCATCTCTGGCATGACCCTCTCAGGAACCATCTATTGGGAAGGCCATCTTGGATCCAGAGGAAGCAAAGGCAAAGAGGGAGGTAGAGAAGGAGGCCTTTGAGTTTAGGGCCCCTACTGAGCTTGCCCCCCAGCCTATGACTTCTTCAGGACCTGCGATGGAGTCCTCGACACCACAAGCCGGAGACGGACCACGAACAGCTGTCAGCGAGCCTGCACTTGGATCCGATGAGGGGACGATGATGTGCTCCTTGAGGCAGTCGACACTATGCAGGAGGGAGCAAGTCTGTTTATGCCTGAGCAGAGGGTGGAGGAGCCTCATGAGGACGAGGAGGTGGTTGCGATGGAGGGTGTCTGCAAGGGTAGACCTCAGAAATAAGACACTCCTGAGTACAGGCCCGAGGGAGTTGGGATGTGGACGGAGCCGATTACTCAGGGATTGGAAGTGAGACCGGAGGAGCCTATGGACATGCCCCAGAGCTATGAGATGACCAGGGAGGCCAGTGAGACACCTTTGTCACCGGGGTCTCAGAGGAAGAAAAAGAGGCTCGGGAAGTCATATGATCCAACCTATTTTTTCTGCAAGAGAGGGGAACATAGGGCATTGCAGTGTCCTAAGTTCCTGAAGGACAAGGCAGCAGGGAATGTTACTGAGAATGGTGGGAGGATGTACGATAGGCAGGGCCGAGTGGTCGAGCGGACTGCCGATGGGGGTAGAGCTCAGTTCTATAGGCAGAACCAGGAGGAGGTGAGTGAGTACGGACTGGATCGCCTATGTACGGTTAGCCACTATGACATGGCGAGGTTGAGTGGAGTGTGCAGTTTAAGTCAGATATTAGTTTTATCTTTGTTTTTATTTTTTGTCTTGTTAGAAGCTTGGGTACCTACACTGTTAGTTGTACATATAGGTGAATACAACATATGGTTGTCATTGAGGCTCTTCTCAGTAACATGAGGGTCAAGACTCAGTGAGATCCTATGTGTATGTTGAGGATACCTTTTCTCTGACTCATTGAGAGGAGGATTCGGTTTCTGTTTCATGATATTTATGATAGTACGGCCGGTCCTGTACTATATTTAGGAGGGTTTTGTTTGGTCCGAGTGAGTTGCGGATTTGGACTGCTACTTGTGTGTTCGGATGAGATATTTCATCTCTGAGTGTGCTTTGAGTTGAGATCTATTAGAGACTATTCTCTTGTATATGACGATCACAATCACTCTCACATGTGTGGTTTTATCCTGATGTATGATGGCTTTGTGTGAGGGATGTATGGGAAACATCTCATGTGTTGTGTATTTCTTGAATGTGAATGAATGTGAACTGTCTACTCTTCGGTATACTCGTGCGATCTGGCCATGAGCGGATAATAGGGCCGGGTATAAGGAGAGGGAGTGCAGTCTGTTTTTGTGAAAGAGTGTGAGAATCCTAAGACATTTACGAGTCTTTGAGACTCGAATGCTTACCATGCCGAATGTTTATTGCTGAGTTGTGATGATGACCCATAAGTTGGTCTCTCAGTTTGAGTTGTTTTATGGCATAGACGTCTTTTGAGTGGGAAGCCAGTCTTTTGTTTATTTGGAGACTCGTCTTCAAAGAGGGAAGATGTTTTAAAGAAAGGTCGTGAGAAAGTTCATCCTAGAGAGAGAGGGATGACTGGGAGACCTATTGCGTGAGACCTCCTTCATATGAAAGGTGGTTAATAGATTTAATGGCATGGAAAGCTGATTTTGAATGATAAAGACTGACGAGAAGGACCACGTTTTTGTTCGGCCATTGGTGAAATTTTGGAGGTCGCAAGAGTGATTTATTTGGGAAATGTAGCTGAGATGCGACGTTCTTGTTCTGATCAAGTTGGGAGGTCATGACCTTGTGAATCTGGCGGTGATTTTGTTTTGTAAAAGAGGCTGCCGCGCTCTCTGTGTTGTCCCACAGAGGGTTGGTAAATGCCTTTTATGTGTGACAGACCTTTGCGTAGTCCCGCAGTAGGCCTGTATTGTTGCGACACACCGTCCAACCACTTGTGCTAATCTTAGGGCATTTATGAGAATACCAAGCTAACGGTAAAGTTTAGCATCACTAGGGTGCAACCCCTAATGTCATCTGCTGATCGGAGTAACCTGAACAGCGGGCCTACGTCTTGCCAAGGGAGTAAAAACTTAAAGGGGTGTGGTCACCTAAGAGGGTTTTACTCCTGCGGGACAGCGTGGGATAAGAGTCGAGTCTTTTTTGAGTCCTGATTGAATGCTTATCAGGAGAAAGTCTATTGTGGCACAACCTGCGAGGGCACTACCGCTATAATAACAACGCCGTGGGCCGTAGATCTGGCACGATCACCCAGACTATGGTGGGCCAGGATGGAGACATGATCTTCCTGTACTAGATGCAGGAAGAGTCTAAGATAAGATTATATATATATATATATATATATATATACTTGATTGTGAGAATTTAGGGAGGAAGGTGAAAGAGTGTCTTCGAAGGTCTCGGTTAGGGCCCGAGTCCCTAGTTATGGCCCTGCTTGCAGGGTGGAGACTAGAAATACTTAACGAGAAGCCGGCGTTTGTCTAGGACAAAGGGGAGAGGACAATGAAAAGGTCGTTGGAACTTATGCTGTAGTATAGTGCCAGTATCCCGACGTCCTAATGTCAGGACAATGGAGACCCAGGTTAGAATCCTGACAGCATACAGTTGTGTTGGCATGATTTGATAGAAGCCTCGACCCGAAGTCTGTCAGCTAATCAGATTGGTTTCTTTTTCGTCAGCATTTGGATTATGGATGAACTGATAGCTTTTTTATTTTGCGAAGCGAATATGGTTCGGTAAGTTGTCGGTGCGAATATCCTTACAAGGGTATCCGCCCTGTGGTATTTGCAAGCGACAGGAAATCAGTTCGGGTGGTCTGGTTGCTCTGACTAACGAGGGTTGTTTGTGTTTGACTTTTTAGGAACCAGGCAGTGTCCCATAAGTTTGGGTGGCTTGGTTGCCTTGTTTATTTTGAGTTTTCTCAGTTTCTTTTGATTCTGAACGAGGGGGTCTGAGCATGTTCCATAAGTTTGGGTGGCTCAACCCCTTCCTATTTTATTAAAGGGAACGAATCAGGCAGAGGGCCAGACATGTTCCATAAGTTTGGGTGGTCTTGGTCCAAAGTTGCGCACATGCTGAAACTCTATTAGCGGGGAGCATCACTTGCTGGAAAACAGGTTCAGCATCCCTTGTACAGAATGATTCAGAAAAACGAGGAAAGACAAGATAATCTGTATCCGGAAAAAAACTGTAAGCATTGATTACGCTAGATTCCAGAGGATTGACTGAGCAGGATATCAGAAAAATTGACTGAGCAAAGGCCTGCCAGATTAATTGTGCAGGTTGCTGAGAAAAGGAGAAAACCAATATTCTCATCCTTTTTTTGGATCATGAAATTCCCTGCCGGCCTTGATTGTTGTGGGATCCCAGGGAATGAGCGGGGGACCCCTACTTGCCCACTCAGCCCTGGTTGAAGCGGACACTGTCCAAGCCCTGTTTGCACRGGTACTTCGGGAGCTAGGTGTGAACGTGCGACTACAGACCTTGCAGAGGGGGTTCAAACTCCCTGTGTGACGAACCACTTTCTGTAACGCGCGATTTTCTGCGCGGTTGCAACGAGGGGTCCTAAGCTGGGAAGGTTGGGCYAATTACGGGAGATYGAGATCGGTGGAAAATTGCATCAGTGCCCTTGCTTTTTCGTCCTTTTCGTCGCTTCTTTTCATATGGCTGGGTTTGGAGCTGGGTGTGTCCGGGGACGGCCGGTTGATTGATTGGTCGGTTGATGGCTGGCGCGCCACCGCTCGCGCGACTAATAAATGTTGACGTCGTTTCTTCTGTTTCTTTATTATTATTCTATCTATGAACAGGCTGGTCAGACAGTGTTCCATAAGTTTGGGTGGTCTGAGTATAACTTATCACAAACTGAAGAGAGTATTAACTAAGAATAAATTTGTGGTACGAAGGGGCAGATTGAATATTGAGCTAAAGATGATCGGTTCAGTTATATGCTACCTCAAAAGACTAAGTGCAGATAATTATATAAAACTGGAATACTTAAACAATTCAGGGCGGCTAGGGTGGCCTAGTCATATGCCCAAAGAAGAGAAAAGTTGTTGTGCCCTATGTTTATGTATACTAAATGGTTGAGCTAGACATGTTTCATAAGTTTGGGTGGTCTAGCTTTATGCCCTATGTAAGTTGGGTATAAAGGGATAAATCATTGAAAGACTATGAACTATTGTTTGACAAGGTTGACTTGGGGTTGGTGAGAGTACTTACCTTTGTGGTTTGACCTGCATGTGGCTGAGTGAGACTACTGCTTAGTCCGAGTTTCAGTTTGATAGGTAGTTGCTTTAGCTACTCGCCACGTGCTAGAGCGATGGGAGTTAGTTTCAATTCTTGCATTTTCCGAGCAAAGTTTATTTTACTTAGGTCGATTTCTACATTTTCTGGGTCATTTATTATACTTGGTCTTGTATAAATCTTAGTAAGCTACTTTCTCTAAGGGAAGCGTTGCCAAAACTTCTACAAAACCAATGAGTTATTCAAATTTTGGCTTTCAAAAGTTCAGTTTGTCTAAATTATATATATGATTTAGTAAAAATCTAGGAAATCTCCTTTTCTAAAAGGAGTGCTGCCCAAATTTTTGCTAAATTCAAGGAGTTCGACAAAATTGAACTTTGGGAAGCCAAAATTATTTTCTAGATTTTGAAATTAGCTTTGTATAAATCTTGGAATAACACTTTCTCTACGGGAAGCGCTACCGAAATTTCTACAAATCTAAGAGGTTAGTTGAACTTTGTCTTAAATCGAAGTCAAGTTTGGCTTCTGAGTTCTTATCTGACTTAGTATAAATCTAGGAAGTCTACCTTTCTAAATGAGATGCTGCCCAAATTTTTACTAATTCAGAGAGTTGAACAAAATTTGACTTTCCAGAATTTGAGATTGTTTTTGTTTTCATACTTGAGTTAGTATAAATTCTGAGAAGGTACTTTTCCTACGGGAAACGCTGCCAAAATTTTCTTAGTTTAAAGGAGTTAGATTATATTTTGAAAGGTGGCAGTTCTGGCGACCCCCCCTAAATAGGGGAGATGCTGCCATAGGTCTACATCACGTTCGATACTGGCTTAGAGGTAGGCTTAGACTTAGTAGCATGAAAGTCTTGAGTGAGATTGTGATACGGAGATTATTCTCCATGGGCTTATAGATTTAGCTTGAGGATTGACCTGTCTTGTGTTACAGGTCCTCGTGATCGTTTGATTCGAGATTTGGAGTAAATTCAGCTTGATCCCACGAGGATCATCTTCTGTTATCACTGATAACAGGTCGATTGTCGATTCGTCGGTTTACGACTCAACTTCAATTCACCCTTGATACTCAACCTAAAAAGGTTTTAGCGTGGTGGTTTTTTTTTGTTTTATTAAGGTTTTCACCCGGACTTTTATTGAATGGTCATTTAACAAAGGTACTGAGTATTTCATGATGGAAGGTTGGACAAAGGTTTGGGCTTGCATGGCTAAAGCGAGGGGTATGAGTCTAGAGAATGGTTGAAGTTCTGTGTAGTGTGTAAATTTTTGGTTGACTCTTTGATGTGATTGCACATATGTTCTGTGGTTTTGACTTTGGATTTGATTGTCTGCGATCACATACATATATATGGCTCTGAGGAGTCTCACTGTGATTGTGAGACGTGATCGTCACATACTTATTCCCCACTATATATATATGCACATACCTATGTTGGGTGGTTCGCGTGGCCTAAGGGGCCCACACTTAAGGGTTAAATTGAGGTCAAGGTTGAGAAAGGAAGGGGAATTCTCTCCCTTTATTGATTGTTTGCTTTTTAAAGATTTTTTAGTCGGACATTGGTCATGGGTCAAAGCATCCCAGATCCTAAACTCTGCATGAAAGGGATCACCCCCCGCGCAGAGCCTATTTGCCCTGCCTGCCAGGACACTCAGCCTAAAGGCCGGAGGTGCCGCGAAGGCCGCACGGCTGTTCCTTCAGCCGTGCAAGATTGTGAAGGGGTAGACCCTCACGATACTTCGAGTTGGACACTTGAGTGTCATAAGCGGTACTCGGATCCACGAGGGACCGCTTGGTTATGGGCACTACATAGTACGTCATCATTGCGACTGCTTGCGTATTCATGCATTGCTGGTCGATATGGAAAGGTCATGCGTCTGTGCGGTTTTATACTAAGTCTCGCGTGCGTCGCCTATCCGATTTTTTCCGCATCGGAGAGTTATGAGATGGCTACTAAGGGACTAGGAGTGTTATTGCGTAACTTGCGTTGTTTGTTCTATACCGTTTTGTATATGTGCGTGTGCGTGCGTGTCTTATTTTTTACGTCTTTATAGTGGTGTGAGCGTGGTGTGTGGGATGTGTCCTAGTCGACCGACGACGGGTCGTGCTTCGGATCTCAGACCCCCAAGGCGTCGGTTCGCATGCAGGTCCGATAAAGGTGTAAAAAAACACGCGTACCCCCTATGCTACAGCGAACGAGAAACGCCATCGGCTGGTCCATCTCTGCGATTGTAGCTGATTAGCTTTCGTACTATGGACTGGTAGCTCGACGGGGATACGCCCACCGAAGGGAGGTGACAACTCCCGTACGGTGGAGGTAAGTCGTGCCTCGTGTAGGCCCTATACTGTCGTAGGGGCTCGCGAGAGGTATGGCTAGCGCACTCGGCCAGAGCGGCTTGCGGAAGCTCCATGTGCATTTGCGATGAGGAAGTAGACCAACTCGTGCGTGATGTGGTCGGGAGGGTCCCGCCCCACTTGTGCGGTGCTGGACCGATGCGCTCGACACCACGTCGATCCTGGGTCTAACAGGTCACCTACTCGTGTATGTGCAATCTCGATAGTCGTGATCATAAGTTCACCCTTAGTCTTAGCTTTCTTAGCCCACGAACTTCGAAATGCTATTAGTTCACTGCCGAGTTTGTCAAGGGAATCGTCCAGTGAGACAGAACAAAGAACAATATCAGGGTGCTCTAGACGACGGGCCGAAGAAGAGCCATCGTCTGCCATAAGAGTCGAGGGGTTAGAAGAGGTTGTCGACACCTTACCTTTATTTAAACCCTTCGACTCAGTAGGAGCAGATGCTACTCCTACTGGTTGCTCGCTTTTGGGTTCTTGATCAAAGGACATCACAATATCACGTGTCCGAGAGTTCCACACCTGAGGCACAGGGGCGGTTGGCCATCTTGGACTGACACTCCTCACGTGTCATTCCCATTTTCTCGCACAGCTTCTCGTATGTGATGTCAGGATGCTCGAAAAACGAGCGTGGTTTTCTCTTCTTCTTCCATTGACTTGGGCCTCCCTTGTTGGCCGCTACGGCAGCGACGTCACCCTTCCCAGACTTAGTGTCGCCATTACCTCCTCCTCCCTCGGACTCGTCGAGGGGCAACTTCTCAACGGTCTCATCGTCAAAGACGACGAGCATGTGGTCTTGGCACTTTTGCCGCCAAAGGACCCGCTTGCTGTACCCACCAACCGGTCCAGACTTTACTACCGAAGCATATGTCCCCTTTACCTGAGCGGTCATCTGCTCTCGTTGGAGAGTCAGATCGCGAAATTGCCTGTAGTTGAGCTTTCCAGACTTCGCCTCAACCACGAGCTGTCTGCGAATGGGCTCGGACAAAGCACGTGAATAGATATACAGAACCTGGTTGTCCTGTACGTTCAGCCCAGGTACCTGCAAGAGACGGTCTACTTCACGTGACAACCCCTCCACAGACGTCCAACGCTTTTGGCCTATGGTGGTGAGTTTGTCAAAGGTCTTATCGACTGTTGTGTTATCCAAGAATCTCTCCTTAAATCTTCTGGAGAAATTCTCGGAGAGTCAAGGTCTTCGCCCACTCACCAATGTCCTCGAAGCCAGCAGCGTTAGCTTCGGATAGTACCCACTCCTTGGTCATGCCTCCCAAACATGACGCAGAGAAGGCCACCTGACTTTCAGGCTCAACAGGAATGGTGTTGACATAGGTCTGGATTTCAGCAATCCACAACAACCAATTTTCATCCTTTTTATTGTTGTAGGTGAAGGGCAATTTAATTTTCACCTTCTCTTTTCTCGGCTTTTCTGCTTCCTTAGCCGGCTCGTCTTTTTGAACGGTTTTTTCTTTCTTCTCTACCGGCTTCTCAGGTTCCTTCTTGGAACCTTCGGATTTATCCGGCGTGACCCTCTTCATTGCATCCTTCATCAATTTTTCTTGGGGTTCTCTCTTTACTTCCTCCCCCCTGGTCTTTTCCTCAATCCTGACCTTATCCTTTCCCTTTAGAAGTTTGGTCACTGTCTCCAATGAGGCAGTGTTACCATCTATTTTCTTTTCGAGGTGGACGAGATAGACTATTATAGACTGCAGAATGGATGCAAGTTCGGTGTCTGCTTCTTCGTAGTGAAATCTTTGCCTAAGTTCATCCATCATTCTCTCTTCCTCTTCTTGCTCTTGTTGCTTTCTTTGGAATTCCTCAATCTTCCTTCTTTCTTCCTTTAACCTGTTTTCTAGTTGCCTGACGTTTTCCTCCATTATCTCTACATACAATTTTGTTTCCTTTCTTTCCTCTCTTTCTTCTTCCTTTTCTTTCCTTCTTTGGTTCATCTTTTCTAGGTTGTGGACGACATAACGGTCAAGGGTCATTCACCTTTGCTTGATGAGTTCCTCAACTCTCCTCCCGGTTTCCAGTATCTCAACGACTGTCTTTGAATTTTCCAGTTCACCTTCTGCAGCACGCAGATTGAACTGTTCATGCACCAACCGTTTAGCTTTTGGTCCGCACTGTGTATTTCGCCGAGCAACTGGCGAAGAAGGCCTACTAAAGTCTGCCTTCTTGCATCTATCTAACCATGTGTCTTGAGTTCCCCCCCTTCTGCATAGATGGTGAGAGGGATAGGAAAGAAGAAAAGAGGTATATACCGCGTAAGGATGGAGGCACGCAGAGATTTCTAGAGAGAAGTCATTTTTCCTAGCGTGTGAATGCCGCACAATAAATCAATTTAAAGACAGAAATAAATTTCACAGCCACACGCAATTCCCTACAACAAGAAATAATCAAAGGCAGATACGAAGAAATAGATTATCAATTTATTTCTAATTCTAACTTTGTTGTCTGTTCTATGTGTGATGACGTCCTACAAAAAGTGTACAGGTACAACAGCCACGACCAGTGTGATCGAGACAACAACACACTAGTGAGTATGCACATCAACCACAGGACAACCAAACAGGTGAGTAGGTCAGCCAACACAACCAACAACAATTAATGGTCAGCCTTCCTTTCTCTACTGTTGTACCATTTGCAGAACCAATGCAACCAGACACAAGGGTCGGCAAGTGACACTACAACAAATCGTGAAGCCGTACTGTCTGCCAGCACACAAGTGCAAGATCAACACCTCACCCACACCAACGTGCCATGCATGCCACGTGTCACCCCTGGAATGCCAACACAGTAGCTCTACAGAGTCTGCCACGTCAGCGTCAATGACCTGGAAGGTCTACGAGGGGTATGCCACGTCAGCAATGCATGGTCTGCAAACACATCCACACTCGTATGCCACGTCAGATCAAAATGTGGAGCGATCTGTCAACAAGCAATCGCGACACAGGTATGTGCCACGTCAGACAATGCCCTGTTAGTAGTAGTAGGATGCCACGTCAGCATAGGCATGACACGGCACGTGAGTGATCCCAATATCCACACTTTCTCTTCTTCAATCTTCTTCAGTGAAACCACATCATCACCTTCAAGGGAGGCTGCACACACGTGCGGTACTCAATGTCTAGACATGCGGTATTAACCGCGCGCATTAATAAACGCGTTTCGTTTCTGCACGTGTGGTACCTCCCACTTACCTGGGTACCACGTAAACACCTCACAACAGATCGCGATGAAGGAGGTATGCTCTGGTACCAAATTGTAATGAACCCAGATTGGAAGATACTCGTCAGATGTCGAAGTACAAGTTGACTCAGATCTGCACAATGTCTCCAGTAATCGTGAAAGTGATATCTGATACAATGTCTTGTTACCAATTGACGAAGAGAGTGGAGGGGGAATAGACAAACGAGAGGGTGGAAGAGATAATCAATGTCCACTAAAAGAGTAGCCCAAACATTACCCACTCCTTCCCCAAGTTTCTCCATGTCATCAATCAATATCTAGTAACAAGTCTGACAAGTCCTGATCACATAGAAGTGCCACGTGGCACTGTCATCTCGAGGAGACAATGAAGACAAACAGCAGTGCACGGTTTTGACGTCAACCTCAGGTGAGTACCACTTCCCCAATCACCCACAGATCCCGATCTCCCTCCTTGTCGCAACCAATCACCTCATGTAGACAGCGTGGCCAGTGCCACGTCAGCAATAGAGGCAGGTGGCTTGCGCCACATCAGCAATGAAGACAGATGGCCTGCGCCACATCAGCAATGTAGACAGGTGGCATGCGCCACATCAGCAATGAAGACAAATGGCCTGGGCCACATCAGGTGGCATGCACTACATCAGCAATCAAGACAGGTGACACTTGTCACATCAGTAGAGGCTGGCGCTCAGCAGAGATGGTGCCAGCATGCTGCCACAATCTCGCGTCATCGTCCACAGTGCCAGTGCACAACCAGCGTCAAGCCAGCGTCCAACCAGCGTCGAGCCAGCGTGATGCCAGCGTCCAGCCAGTGTCAAGCGGTCCAGGTTTCTTTATCTGACTGCTCGGCGGCTAAAGATTCAAAATTGGCAGACGAGGTTGGTGCAAGAATTTCAAGTTGGGCGCGTAAATTTGAAACTGACACTCTTTGGGCGCGCCCTGGTACTTACCTCTGCTGCTTTCTCTTTATTGTGATTCCCTCTCCCAGTTCATTTGTTGGGGGAGGGTGCCTACACCTGTATCAATAGAGATGCTACCCGATATCTATGGAAGCCGGCAGCTGCTCTTCAGCAGGGATTCATATGGAAAGTGGCCTGGGAAACCATATCGGCTGCAAAAACACAGGGCGGCCTAGGCCTCCTTGGTCCGGTCCACCAAAATTTGGCTCTTCTTAGTAAGTCGGTAATATCTGCAGCCTATGGCCCCTGATCGAAATTATGGGTCCGCTTGGCTGAGTATATCCTTACTAAGGAATGGGGCCTGTCGAGATCGGAGGATGTATGGCTCTGTTTCTTCATCCCGTCCTTCTCAGCAAGGAAACCAAAATCAAGAATATGGCGTAACATTCTACATGCTTGGCACAGACTGTTCCCTGAGGTTCTCCGTCTGCCAGAAACCAGCAGGGACGTCCTGAACCAAATATTATTTGAAAATCCTTTTATTAAGTCTACAGTCAACTCCTCGCTTAAAGCTGATGGGAGTCCAGGTTCTTTCAGTAGGGCATGGACAGAGAAGGGGGTGGTACAGATTAGAGACCTATGGGATGAGGATCTGGAGACCTGCCTTCCACTGGACAGGCTTAGACAGAAACTGGCTAGACTGCATAACATCGAAGGCAACTACGAGACATTGCTGAATGCCATTCCGGGCTACTGGACAGCTCTACTACCTAAGTCAGTTGAGCATGGCCCGGGGGCCTGGCTGCTGGACCCCGTTGACAGTCAGGAGATCCTAAGGGTAATAGGCCCGGACCTATCATATGGCACAAGGGTGTAAGCCTGGAAACGGAAGCAGGGGGACTCTGCTGAGACCCCACTTATTAAAGGAGAAGACAAGACGATTCCCACAATGATGGATTTAGTAGAATGTCGTGTCCTCCTTAAGCCTACTGCAAAGCAAGAAGTTTCAACGATTCCACCTGATGTGGATGGTAGATATGACATTGACTGCACTGTAGATCAGGCTGAACTTAGAACCAGTAGACGGCGACGGCCAAGTCAACAGTTTAGACTCTAGAGTTAGATGGCAATACCAAGAGCGAAAGGAGGATAGGTGGTTTCCCAAAGAACAACTGTGGGAGACCGCACCTCACATAGTCTCGCATTATAAGCAACCATCCAGGAGATTCATGAGTTTGACAGGTAGCTACTCCTGATGCTGTCATCGTCATTTCAACCTTACGAACCATTTTTAAAGCAAAGTCTTGATAACCATCTCAGATTCTGGCAAACGAGAGCAGCTCATGGCAAAGAACCACCGCAAAGTTCCTATGGCCTTATAGGCATCGCTGATTTCACAAGGAAGCTTTACCTAACTGAAGATGTACTTCTCGTAGGGCCTCGAATTAAGGCCGGCGGGAGAGAAAAAATCCACGTGCTACTGAAGTTTGGCCCCGGTAGCATGCCCAACTTTCTTTTGTACCTTAGGGCCAAAGATTAACTTTTCAGGTAGGTACTATACAGAACGAAACAGAGATCTTAGAGGAATGACCGGTAGGAACAGTAGAGGTTCCTAGAAGTCAGTAGGTAGGGAGTCGCCACATGTCCAGTCCCGGTCCCATTGCAGCTCGGTCCCAGGGAGAGGCCATGACAGACCGAATCTCTGTTGGCCTGCCAGAAAAGACCGGAATCACATGCGAGGCAAAGGCACCGGAACAAAAGGGAGGTGAACGTCTTCAATTCCGTCAGATGTGGAAGCGATGCTGCGTTGCTGGGCGTCAAGATCTTGGAGTGTGAACGGTGCCAGGAGAGATGTAGTTGATGGCACTGGACACCATAGCTGGGAGCTTGCATAGTGGAGACAGAGAGAGAGAGGAAGAGCAGCAAGGACATTCAGAGAGTGATCACAGGACCTGGGTGATCTAGCTACTAGTAGTAGTAGTAGGAGGAGGAGAGAGAGTGTGGCATACTCCGTACCACACGGGCCCAGCAGAGCCTGACCTGGTAGAGTAAGGGTCCGTCGGGGTAGAGCCTGTTTCGTTTCAGCCTAGAAGCCTGAAACGAGGGCCTACAGGACCTGCATCGTTTCGGCCTCCAGCCTGAAAACGACGGGCCATTTTCAGGCCCTCGCAAGATCGACCTACCCTGAAACTCAGGCACCAGACCGGGGGTTTAGCTCGGGCCATTGGAGCGTCAACCCCAGGGTCTGGCACGTTTTGGCATAGGCACGAACAGCCTCCCGGACGGGCCAGCACTATATAAGGCTGACCCGCCCTGTAGGCTGCAGGCAGTTCGCAGGCATCACGGGCAGTCGCGAGGCAGTTCCCAGGAACTTCCCATGCACCTCACGTGCCGACGGCAGGAGGCAGTCTTCAGGACTCGGCAGCGGCACTCTGGAGGAGTAGGAGCGGTAGCAGTAGTCTTCAGCGCTGGGCGCTAGTAGGGAGAGAGAGAGAGATGGTTGGCGGAGGCCAGGGAGACTCACCTGCGGTGCCATAGCTCCAGCTTCGTCTTCGATGTACCTGCAGCAAGGCGCCACCTTTACATAGTATCGGGGGGAGAGAGAGAGAGAGAGAGAGAGAGAGAGAGAGAGAGAGAGAGAGAGAGAGAGA
>BFEA01000374.1:673874-708489 GCA_003427395.1 Chara braunii
GAGGGATTATTTGGGACTGTATCGAAGACTTGGTGTTGACAACATTTCCATCTTCCCCCTCCCCTTCGCCTAATCCCCCCTCTTCTTCGTCTGTGCATGATCGGGGACCGACGCATTCTTCCTGTGTGAGCGTCAGCCCCCTTCACACCATGGAATGATGACGATGCATGTTTGGTCTGCATGGCAGCTTGATTGCTCTCTTGTATCGAGTGAGAAAGGTCGGTTCTTGGTCTGGTCTGTACCGTTAGGGTATGCAACAGTTTGGTATCGGAGCGGACCTTTTTCATCAAGATCCGCCCAATCAAGTAGTCAGCTTGCTTGATCTACTGATTGATGATTGATTGATTAGTAAATCAAGTAGGGTTTCGTCAAAATCTCTGCAAATCTTTTTTCTTTTTTTTTCGTTCTTTTTCGCAACTTTGGATATTAGCATTTCGTTTTTTGCATTTCGTTTTCACGCAACAAATATCCGAAAATTTCTGATAATAACATTTCGTTTTATCATAAAAGTTCCTATATTTTCACTTCTTTGTTTTTACGTAACAAATATCCGAAAATTTATGATAGTAGCATGTCGTTTTTCTGACGTTAGCATCTCGTTTTCTAGGCACATTAGGGTTATGACGAAGGTTGTCATATTCGGGGAAAGTTGGGAAACGGAATTTATCCTTTTCTGAAAATCGAATCTCCATCCAACTTTGCAAAAAGTTGGTCTCTGAAAGCCGAAATTTTGCGAAGCCTATCAGCATTTCGTTGCTAGACACAATAGGAGGTTGTCATATTCTCAGAAACGGAATTTATTTTTTGCTGAAAATCGACCCTTTATCCTACCTTGCCTAGATCTCACTCATAGCATTGTCCATAAAATGCCTCACTGATAACAGATCGACAGATATACAAAAAAAAAAGAGAAGGGGGGGGTTGATCCGCTTCTTTTATTTTTTTATTTTTTTGATTCTGTTGATTAGGACCGTCATGGAAATAGCAGTTTGGTGGTTTGCCTGTGTTTCCCTCCCACCCAGCCCCCTGTCTGTTTCTCGGCTTGGTAAGTGCCACGTCAGCAGGCCACGACAGTAGTGGTGCCACGTCAGTAGCAGTGCCACGTCAGTAGCAGTGCCACGTCAGCAGTGCCACGACAACAGTGCCACGTCAGCAGGCCATGACAGTAGCGGTGCCACATCAGTAGCAGTGCCACGACAACAGTGCCACATCAGCAGCAGGGCCACGTCAGCAGCAGGGCCACGTCAGCAGTACCGCATCATCAACACCGTACAGCTAACTGCAGCTTATGGTCCGACGCAGCAACCGCATCGCAGCACGAGAAGGGTGGGAAGCCGCAGCAGAACAGCAGCTACCTCTGCCCCACCCCTCTGAAATGGACACCCAGGGCAACCCCACGGTGGACAATGCCGCATCCGGCAGTCCACGTGAGGCGTGCAGCTCGAACCCCCCGGGCCCCACAGGCCCAGCAGGAGGGTTCCAGCTCGACGCTGCACCAGTCCGGCAGCAAGGAGAGACCATGACGGCCTTCCTGGCCCGCCTGGGCATTTATATGCAGCAAGTCCAAGAGGAGCAGCAACACGAAGCGGCAGCCGAAGTAGCACGCCTTAATGCCATTGCACGCGCAGAAGAGCAACGACGCTGGCAGCAAGCTGACGCAGCTGCCAACCACAACAAAGCTCGAAGAGATGCCGCGTCTGTCCTCATGCAGCAGGAAGCCGCTCATACCGCCGCACTCCAAGCATGGCATGTTGATCCGGCGGAAACGATGGAACCAACTACAGAGGACCAGACTAAGTCAGCTCTCGCCAGCATGATGCACCAAGTCATCCTCACTTGTAACTGGCAACAAGTGGAGCTCGCTCGGCAGGCACGTATCATTACTGAGTATGAGGAGACTCTCAAGAGCCTCCACGCCTGCCTTGACATCCTGGAGAAGGATGACGTGCCACACAGGCACATGACATCGTCAAGCATGGATCCACCGATCCGCGAGCTGGAAGAACGACTTGAACAGTTTCCGCACCCGACGACCATCAGCCAGCAAATAGCCGCCCTACAAGCGGATCTGCGTCAACTGCAGCAGCAACCAACTGGGACCTGCAACAACGTGACGCCGAAACAATTCAAGATGGCGAAGTTCAGCATCGACAGATTTGACGACTACCACAAGGCGGACCCCATCAGTTGGTGACAAGGATTCACCAATGAGCTCTCCATCCACTTGGTCCCGCCCGAGTCGAAGATCTCAGCGCTTTACCTCTGCAGCACCGGTGCCAGCCAAGTGTGGCTCAACCACCTGGCTCAAACCGAGGGCGTTGAAGTCTCTAAGCTTCACACCAAGATCACTTGGGAGGCCATGACTGAGAAGTGGCGGAAACGTTTCATCGTCGACGACGCTCAGGGCAAAGGCGTGAACCGGATCTTCAGCATGCATCAAGGCAGCCAGCCAACACGCGAATTCCTAACCGAGTGGCAGAAAATCGTGACGATTCTGAATTTGGACATTCCATCCGTACACCTTCGTCGCGAATTCTTCCAGCGGTCAGTTGACGCGTTGAGCACGGCCCTTGGGGAGCGCAGCCTATACACGGACTTCGACCAGATCGTGGAGAAGGCGCGCAAAGTCATCCAAACCAATCGGTGGGCAGCCAACGAGCGGCGAAGCCAACCGAATTTTGTGGAAAAGGGCAAAGGCCCGCAGCCGCAGCAAGTCGCTGCTGTCCAAGGAAATGGGCAAGAGAACGACCAGGCGATGATGACTCACGAGTCTAGTTAAGGAGACGGAGTCAACGCCCTTCCGCCACGACGCAACAACAAGAAGAAGAAGAAGAAGGCGAAATCAGCGTCAACAACGGAAGCCAGACAGCCGAACGAGCCATGGAAGAAGTTCAGCCTCTTGGAGGAGCAATACAAACTCTGCCAGAGGTGGAACTGTTGCTACTGGTGCAACAACACCAAGCATACGACGTCGCAATGCCCTGACAAAGGCAAAGAAGACGTTCATCCACGGCAAAGCTCAGGAAACTGAGCTTCGCGGAAAGTGAGGTGACTCCACTTCCTACTCCGCCGGACACAGTTGCCTTGTTAACAACCTCCTCCACGTCCGGGGAACATGCGTATGTCGCCAGTCTTCGCGAAGATTATGAAGACTATGTTGTCCAGCTGGTCCCGCAATTGGACCAACCTCTCCACGTGCAAGACTCAATTGCGTGTGCGACTTCATCACCATCGCCAAGTGAACCAGCATCCTCACCAACATCACTCGGGGACTCATCGGTGTGGTCTAGACTTGAGGAAATCGACCCATTGACACCGGAGGACTTCCAATGGTTGCCTCTTCCCCCATCTGGTTCCTTGCCGAAGCCGCATTGCAACGCCCTAATGGTGGAGCTACGCAACTACTTCACGCTGCAGTACCAGCTCCGTTGATGGAAGACGGAGTAGCGGTTGTTGACCTTCGCGAGTACATTGCGAAGATTGACCGCGAGTACACCATGCAACGGTATGGCGACACCGACGCACCGTTACTCTACGTCCGCATTCAGATCGGGAAGGCGACCTGCAGCGCCTTGATTGATTGTGGAGCTACTCGCAACTACATCAGCCAGGATCATGACCCGCGTCGGCCTTGGGCCGCACGTTCGAAGGAAATTGCAGCCCACGCAAGTCACGTTGGTCGACGGTCGTACGCACAAGTCCATTGACCGGTGCATTGACTCCGTCCCCGTGTACTTCGCCCCGCTTGCACGCGAGGCCGTGTCCTTTGACATATTGGACACAAAGTTCAACATGATCTTGGGCATGTCATGGCTGCGCAGCGAGGACCACCCGGTGAACTTCTACCGCCGCACCGTTCACGTTCGTGATTGGAATGGGGTACTTGTGCCATGTACGGTCCCCCCACCTCATCCTTCGATTGGTTGTCACGTGGTCTCCGTGGCAAGCATTCGCAACTCCATCACACGGAACGACGTGGAGGAAATGGGCATTTGTTTCTTGCACTCCCTCCCTCCTCCCGACGAGCCAGTGGCGGAACAACCACTGGATCCACGCATTGTACAACTTCTTGACTCCTATGGCAACGTCTTTGAAGCCCCCGCCGGAATCGTACCGAATCGACCAATTCGTCACGAGATTATCCTCGAAGACGGGGCCGTACCTCTGCGCGGATGTATTTACCGCATGAGCGAGGAGGAACTCGAAGTGCTTCGAGCGCAACTCGATGACCTCATTGACAAGGGCTGGATTCGGCCTAGCTGCTCGCCCTACGGTGCACTTGTTCTCTTCGTTCGGAAGAAGAACAAGGAACTGCGCTTATGCATTAACTATCGCAAGCTTAATGCTCAAACCATTAAGAATGTCGGCCCGCTTCCACGCATCGACGATCTTCTCGACGGAGTTTCGTGACATGTTGGACCGGTTCGTGCTCATTTACCTCGATGACATCATGGTGTATAATTGAACTTTGGACGAACACATCGTGCATCTACGTGCTGTTTTGGACAGGTTACGTACGGCCAAGTACAAGGCTAACCGAGCCAAGTGCGAATTCGCACAGCAAGAGCTCGAGTACTGGGGCCACTTTGTGACGCCGCAAGGCATCAGTCCGCTTGCGGACAAAATCAAGGCCATTCAGGATTGGCCGGAACCGACCAACACCACGGAGGTTCGCTCTTTCATGGGATTGGATGGGTACTACCAACGCTTCATCGGAGGATACGCACGAATCGCCACACCTTTGTCCAGATTGCAGTCTCCACAGGTGCCCTTCCAGTTCACCGACGAAGTCCGCAGTTCGTTCCACAAATTGAAGACGGCGTTGCTCCTCGCCCCCGTCTTGAGTATCTATGATCCCACCTTGCCTACGAGAGTGACTACGGACGCTTTCGGCTACGGCATGGGTGCTGTTTTGGAACAACACGACGGAGTAGATTGGCATCCAGTTGAGTACTTCAGCCAAAAGGTGCCACCCATCAACTCCTTTGATGATGCGCGGAAGAAGGAGTTGCTAGCGTTCGTCACGGTACTAAAGCGTTGGCGACACTTCCTCCTCGGGCGTCGTAGGTTCACTTGGGTGACGGATAATAACCCATTGTCCTACTACAAGACGCAAGACACGGCGAGCAGCACGATTGCTCGATGGATGTACTTCATCGATCAGTTCGACTTCACACCGAAACACATTCTGGGCCTCTCCAACCGAGCCGCGGATGCTCTCTCGCGAAGATCATATCTTTGCACAGTGACTCACCACGCGTTCAGTTTCGACGAAGCCCTTCATCAACATTTTGTGCAAGCATACAACTCCGATCCGGAATACGGCACGCTCTACGAGCAACTATCCTCGGATCACCCGCCGGCCAGCCATTATTGCATCGTCGATGGCTACCTGCTGCTTCACTCACGCGGCAAGGACTTACTATGCTTCCCACATGACCGTCGCCTACGGACTCGCCTCCTCGGAGAGTACCACGACTCGAGACTCGCTGGCCACCTCGGCATCAACCGTACGATCGCAAGACTTCGGCAACGATTCCGGTGGCCSGACCTCRTTACCGACGTCACTCGGTATTGCGACTCTTGTGAAGTTTGCCGACGAAGCAAACCCCTCAATCGCAACCCCTACGGTGAGTTACGCCCATTGCCTATTCCACGGGAACCCGGCCTCTCCATTGCCATGGACGTCACTGACCCGTTCCCCCGGGACCGCTTCGGGCACGACGACATTCTCACGGTTATTGACCGTTTGAGCAAGTACGCACGATTTCTTCCCTGCAACTACTACGCCACGGCTCCTGAACTTGTGCGCCTCTTACACACCGGGTGGATTTGCGGCCACGACGTTCCGAAAGACATCGTCAGCGACCGCGACACTCGCTTCATGTCGGCATTTTGGACCTCTCTCATGAAAGAGTCCGGCACCGAGATGAAACCAAGTTCGGCTCGGCATCCGCAAACGGACGGGCAGACGGAGCGGGCACATCAAACCGCTCAAGTAATGCTTCGCACACTCATCCGTACGGATCAGAAGGATTGGGTGGACCGCCTCCCCAACATCGAATTTACCTACAACACTTCGGTGCACCCGGCGATCGGCGTGACTCCGTTCGAGTTACACCACGGTGGCCGGAAAGGCCGCATCTTCGCTGATCTTCCTTTTCCAAGGACTGTCGACATTGACCCCGCCTGTTTGCCTGCCTCCGTTCGGAAGTATAGGGACTTGTTGGCTAAGGCCCGCCCCAACATGCAAAAGGCTCAAGTCCTCATGCAACAGCAAGCTAACAGGCGTCGCGTGCCATGCCCCATCCGCACCGACGACCTTGTTTGGGTCTCCACGGAAGAGTTGGCACTCGAGCAGGATGTATCCCGCAAGCTACTTCCAAAGTGGTTTGGACTATGGCCCGTCATATCAGCCGCGGGTGATGAGCCCAATGGCCCCTCATTTGTGATCGAAATCCCGCCGCATCTCACGGTGCACCCGGTTTTCCACGCCTCCAAGCTGGCCACATATACACCAGCCAAGAGCGATGACTTCCCGGGACGACGATCACAGGACCCTCCTTCCATGGATGGTCATCAGGAAGTCGACCGCATCATCACGCATCGCAAGCACGGCAACAAGCCTATGCAGTACAAAGTCACATTCAAGTGGTGCGACCCCGATGACACGCGATGGATTTCCCGGGCAGCTTTGCGAGCCTCCGCTCCTGACATCTATGCTCATTATGAGAAGAAACGGCTAGCGACCTCCCTCCACCAGACAGCTTCGCCCTAGCAGGTAAGCTCGGTCTTTCAAGCAGGGAGGAGTGTGGCATACTCCGTACCACACGGGCCCAGCAGAGCCCGACCTGGTAGATTAAGGGTCCGTAGGGGTAGAACCTGTTTCGTTTCAGCCTAAAAGCCTGAAACGAGGGCCTACAGGCCCTGCGTCGTTTCGGCCTCCAGCCTGAAAACGACGGGCCATTTTCAGGCCCTCGCAAGATCGACCTACTCTGAAACTCAGGCACCAGACCGGGGTTTTAGCTCGGGCCATTATGGCCTATTTTGTGGAGCGTCAACCCCAGGGTCTGGCACGGTTTGGCATAGGCACGAGCAGACTCCCGGACGGGCCAGCACTATATAAGGCTGACCCGCCCTGTAGGCTGCAGGCAGTTCGCAGGCAGCTCACGGGCAGTCACGAGGCAGTTCCCAGGAACTTCCCATGCACCTCACGTGCCGACGACGGGAGGCAGTCTTCAGGACTCGGCAGCGGCACTCTGGAGGAGTAGGAGCGGTAGCAGTAGTCTTCAGCGCTGGGTGCTAGTAGGGAGAGAGAGAGAGATGGTTGGCGGAGGCCAGGGAGACTCACCTGCGGCGCCATAGCTCCAGCTTCGTCTTCGATGTACCTGCAGCAAGGCGCCACCTTTACNGGCGGAGGCCAGGGAGACTCACCTGCGGCGCCATAGCTCCAGCTTCGTCTTCGATGTACCTGCAGCAAGGCGCCACCTTTACAGGTTAGTATCGGACACAGAGAGAGAGAGAGAGAGATTGAGTTCTTCTTCTTCCTCCTCTAAGTCCACCATCTCGTCCTCACCTTCTCGCCCCCTGACTTCTCTGTATCTACCGGCTAAGAGAGAGAGAGAGAGAGAGAGAGAGAGAGAGAGAGATGGGTGACATTGGGATTTGACGACATTTGGGTTCAGCCTCAGCATCGGGATTCAGACCTTTGGCGAGGGATTATTTGGGACTGTATCGAAGACTTGGTGTTGACGACATTTCCATCTTCCCCCTCCCCTTCGCCTAATCCCCCCTCTTCTTCGTCTGTGCATGATCGGGGACTGACGCATTCTTCCTGTGTGAGCGTCAGCCCCCTTCACACCATGGAATGATGACGATGCATGTTTGGTCTGCATGGCAGCTTGATTGATCGGATCATTGGTATTTAAGTCTTCCGTTGTGCGATCTTGTCTCGAGTGAGAAAGGTCGGCTCTTGGTCTGGTCTGTACCGTTAGGGTATGCAACAGAGAGAGAGAGAGAGAGAGAGAGAGAGAGAGAGAGAGAGAGAGAGAGAGAGAGAGAAACTTACCTGCTCGTCATTTTGCTGGCGGCAATTGCCGCAATCTTGAAGAACCTGTGTGTATCATTTCAAGTTGATCGTAGTGTGTGGATCTTGCTGTGGCGACTTGGATCTTTCTTTTTTTGTTGCTCCACAGAATTGACAAGCCGCCACTTGATCTGCATACGTGGATTAATTCATAGGCACGTTTTGCAAGCCTTTTGCTTACTTCCTTGTTCCTTTCTTCTCACAATTCGTTGTTTAAGCACTTTCGTTTTTTTGCTCTTGGACTCTCTTTGCTGTTTCATCGATTTTCGACTTCTCGGTTTTAATTTCTTTGAATCTTTCTTCTTTACCCAGAAAAAAAACAGCAAACACTTGAGAAACATTGAAAGCAAAACAGAAGACACAAACCTGAAAGTTGTATTTGTTGTTCGCCAGGTCAACAAAGAAATCTTTTGGATATCCCATCCCTCTTCCAGCAACCTCCAGGCTTACTTCTCGTGAACTTGGAGGCACTTTGTCAAGGTTTGCCCCTGCGGTGATGAAGTCGCACTCCAGTTTGTTCTTCCCCCGGAAGTTCTGAGTAAATCTGACAACACACAACCAGGTGCAGTCATAATACACTGCACGTGAGCACACAACTATAAACACTGCACAAGATCAGATCAATATTATTCACAGTCGGACATTGTACCCATACTGCAGCGGGTACAGTCATACATGGTCGGAAGTTGCCCACAGAAGGAAGAAGGAAGAGAGGAACATAACTTACATAAGCAAGATGCAGGTAGTAACAGTGATTCATCATGCACATTCAGAGTTATATTTTTCAAGTTGCCAGAAAAACATAATGCACAAAAACACGTATGTAGCAGAGACACTGTGAGAGAGTAAACTACAGTTATTGGAAATCAGCACAGGTCTGCATTTGCACAGCCACAAGGAGTACCAAGGCGGATACTATCTGACCATTCAACCAAGTACACAAAACTGTCGGCACTGGTTTGCGGGTAGGTTGCACATGATACCACCTCCCTCCTCACATGACAGTGCAATGAATTGCAGTGCTACAAGCGAGCTGTATACTAATTTTGTCCCTGTCCTCGTTTGCGGGACTTGATCCCACAACCTTTGTCTGCTGTGTTGCCTGTTTGTTTGTTGTTTGGTTGTTTTGAGCCTTGGACTTGATCCCGTGACCTGTAACCTGTGTGTTTTGTTTGTGAGTGTTGAGCCCTATGGGACTTGATCCCTGAGTCTATTACTAGTAGTCTCTGTTTGGTAGTCCTAGCCATTCGGCCTTTTCCTTTTGCATTGTCATAGGTCCAGGTCCCTTTTTCCCTTGTTTCCATCTAGATACAGACGAGTCTTGGGTTGTTGCCTTTGGAGTCCCTCGGAGGTCTAGGCAGAGGGTAGAAGTAGCGGGCAGGAAATTCGGTCCGGGTCTTTTCTCGTCTTTTTGCTGGGGAAACTCTGCCCGCCCGTTGCGGGAGCGTTGCTGCGTTATTTTGGGTGAGGGCATCTTCTCCCTCGAAGCCCAGCCATAGCCGGGGCTGGGAAACGAAATTGAAGATCTCACTGCTGCTATTTAGCAGCTCTGTACGAGAGCTTCCACAGGACTGTGTTGCTGGGTTTGGGTGCTGCCATTCTCCACTTGGCAGCCATATCTGCTGTTCTTCCTCGTGAGGAACTTCATCTTTGTCCTCTTCGAAGTGCAGGATCGGTTGTCTCCTTCTTCATCAGGACTTCCAGCACCTGCACGGAAGGACTTCCAGTGCTGCACTTCCGTGCAGGCGCTGAGCTGGCGCTGCTATCATTGGGGTTTCTGGTTCAGATTGGCACGTTGTGACAGCTGTGGGGTTACTGCTGATACGGCAGCCATAGCCAGGGGTATGAGGTGGCGAGGAGGAAGAAGAAGACTCCCGCAGACTCCGTTGAACACTTGTTTTTGGTTGTTGGGGGTTGTTGTAAGCGTGGTTGTGATTCTTGGAACATGTACTCTGGATTGATAGGAGGAGGACGGAGGATTACAGAATTTAAATTCGTTTTTCAATTCTGTGTATTTTGAGCTTCCGCTGTGCATATCTTCTCTCCGGTTTTGTGTGGATTTGCCTCCTACAAGTCTACTCTGCAATTGCATGCGTGTATGGGAACAAGTCAATTCGTTGTGGATTGAAGTTCAATCGGGTACATAACAGTTGGTATCGGAGCTGCAACAGTGTGCCCACGGCGAGCAATTGAGTGGCAACCACCTTGCTGAGCGGCGGTTGGAGTGGTGCCCACGTGCCGTCCGCTTTCTTCAATGGACGTCGTTGGTGAGAGGTGGTGAAAGGTAGTGTGCGAGGGTAGAATTAGTGCAATCACAAATAAAAAAAAAAAAAAAAAAAAAGGGTGGAGTGGTGGAACGATTTCAAGAAGTTTCAACCGGCGAGAAGTGGCGTTGACCGGTGCGTCAACCCTAAGTGGTACGGTTGGCACAGTAGACCTGAGTGTCGGGTGACCCTCAAGTCGCAAACCTTGCCCACAGATGGCAGGGGACAACCGTTTGGGCCGCTGCTGGGGTTATTTCGACGAGGCATTGGGATTGGACGATTCATGAAATCTCCGCTGCAGGTGATGTCGACATCAGACTGGTCTACTTTATCTTGCGGCAGATTGGCGGTCAACGGTTGACCGGCCAGATATCTTCAATCAAGTTTCGTCCAAGTGAGTTCGTTCCTGGATTTCTTGGCCGTCATGAGACCCTGTCAGTCTTTGTCAGAGTCTGTCAGTCGCCCATCCGTGTGCAGTCTATGTCAGATAGGTTGTCAGGTGTTAGTTCCTGTTTCTAACCCCCCCTTTGAATGTATTTTAATCTATAAATGGGGATGCAATTAACCGCTTCCGATCTGCTGTGATTGTGCAGTCAGTCCTGTGTGTGCCAACCGAAAACGGTGGCTGATTATCAGTCCGTTGCGGTCTGTCTCTCAGTTCTGTCAGTCGCCAATTACAATTGTCAGTCAGAAAATGGAACATTAGGTAACACTCTGTCGGTGATTTGATGGCAGATTGTTAGTACAATGGCATATTCCGTTTTGATTAGAATATGAACCATCGCAGACTGTACTAGTGGTATTTGAAATCCGCTCCGGTTCTATTTTTTTCCTGATTGCATTGAAAAAGTATATCTTCCCCTTGCTGTAGAATGCTA
The DNA here is from genome assembly GCA_003427395.1 of Chara braunii. Classification (NCBI taxonomy): domain Eukaryota; kingdom Viridiplantae; phylum Streptophyta; class Charophyceae; order Charales; family Characeae; genus Chara; species Chara braunii. The sequence continues at coordinate 685,103 of BFEA01000374.1, forward strand.
ATTGTTTTGGGAAGGCTCTGCAATGAGCCTGATCACAAACATCATTGCCTTGTTGATCGGGCTGCATGCTCAGACATGGCCATTCTGTTGAAGGTTTTGGCCGTTGGCCTGAGCCTGTTATCTCCCGGACTGTTTTCTGACATTTACCACTACCTGTCGTAAATCCCAAACCTTTTGTAATCTTCTATTAAACAGCACAGATAAATTCTTTTTATTTGTGTTCTGCATGTGAACGGTAATCATAATTTTTTATTTTTTTTATCTCTGTTATTTCAACTTATTTGTTTTCTGACAAATGAAATTATGAGAAGACCATTATGGCCACTGAGGACAGGGCTAAGGGACCTGCTGAAGGCGGGGATACGTCTGTGAAGCCTGAACCAGGCAGGGAAGATCAGGATCCCCTGACTGAGGAAGAACTCGTGGACGCAGGCCTGAAAGCAGCAGAGAAAGTTGTTGCAGATGCAGTTCGGGAAGTAGAGAGATTAAAGAAGGAGAAGGCGAAAGCAGCTAGGAGAGGTGAAGCAACAACCAAAAGATCTGAGCTGCTGGATAGTATTGCTAAGGTCCCTGCTGACGCCCATGTGGCTGATATCACTTGGAATCTTGCAGAATTGCTACTGCTGGAATCCGCTCACAACCGGGATGTTTTTACATGTTGGGATGAACGGATTTCAGCAGTTGAGTCCCAGTTGTCATCCATTGATAGCAAGCTGGGAAAGTTGTCAGCAGCGTTCTTCCGGCATTTCCCTCCTACTCATGTACCCTCTCCTCGCCCTACTGCCCCTCCTCCTCTTAACCCTCTTCCGACACCCACAGCACAATCATCCCGTCCTGGCTCTCCCAAGACTCCACCACCTCCTCCAAAAAGAGAAGGTGGCGCAGGTCTCTGGGACTGCCCACAGGGGGTTCGAGTTCCAGCACTGTGCAGCCGGAACTGTGATTTCCCAAGATGGCCCAGCCTGAGAAGTTCACTGGGGAAGACCCCAAATTGGACGTCTCACACTGGATAGCCCAGATGAGGTCTTACCTCAGGGGCTATACCTGTCCAGAGGTCGACAACGTACGTGCCGCAGTGGCCCTCCGGGCAGGGGCCGCACTAAAGTGGGCAACTTTTGAGGCCAGCAAGGCTCAAAAGCAGCTGGATGATTGGATTGTTGTCATTGGTTTGGATGCTATCTTTCAGGGTCTGGAAACCAGGTTTGCAGATCAGGAAAAGGCTCGCAAAGCAAATGATGAGCTTGTGAGACTAGGTCAAAGTAAGTGGCGTGGATCACTCTCCAAGTTCTATGCAGAGTGGGAGAAACTAACCTCCACACCTGGTTTGGAAATGTATGAGCAGGATAAGTTGACATCGTTTGTCAGGGCTGCTCCAGAGACATATGCCAAGACCCTGTTTATTGCAGGCCACAAAGACTGGAGGTCTTTTGGCAGGGCAGCGCTGGACATGGAGGCCACACTCCATCTCCAGACCTCTTCCCAAAGGGAAAGCACCTCCTCTTCCCAGAACAGGAGAAAGGGAAATTGAGGATTGTATGTTGCAGGATCTAATGATGACTCTGCAGGCTCTGACCAGGGAGGATTTGTTCCCTCAAATGGTCTAGATGCAGGAGCCACACCAGATCAGGCTGCCCTGCTGTTGGGTCAGACTCTTATGAGCCTGATGAAAGGCAAAAGTCAGTTTCGACCCCAAAGGCCCTCCAATCCTACGGGTTCAGGCAAACGCACAGGTGGCCCGCAGGTACCCAATCTTCCAAAGGGTGCCACCTGCCCAGCTAATCCCATGGATCCTGCCATTTTCCCCTGGAGAAATCTCAAGATTGTCGAGGGGATATGGCAGAAAAGAAAGGATCAGGGAGTTTGCCTCAGATGTGCTAAGAAGCACTTTGTGAAGGACTGCCCCACGTGGGGCACTAACAGTTAAAAAAACTGAACAGGCCAGCAGAGGTAGCAGCCACCCCTGTTGAACTGCATTCACCCTCTTTCGAAGGTGAATCATTCTCTGAGCCTAATTGTGGTGAGGCTGCAACTGACTCTTTGTATGAGTACATTGAGCCTTTCTTGGATAAGCCCTTGTATGAGGAGAAGTTTAATCATCTCTGTACTCTCCATTTCCAGTGAAAAGAGAAGAGGAAAGTGAAATCAGATCTGATCTTACTCAAGCCTCTAATTAACAGAACCAGAATGAAAGCTCTGCTAGACTGTGGTGCTACAAGGAATTTTATTTCCCCAAATGAAGTTGAGAAACTTCATCTGGGACTCAAGGTCACGGACCTTGAGCATCCTCTGAGCATACAGGTTGGGAATTCCCAATCTTTCACAGTCAAGCAGGTCCTCAAGGGTGTGCTAGTCACCTTTGACGCAAAGGGAGAAGTCAGACACAGTTTGAACTTCTATGTGTTTCCACATTTGCCCTTTGATCTACTTCTGAGCCTCAAGTGGTTGAGGCCCTGAGGGCTACTAATCCATGTATTGACTGGGTTGTGCCCAGTATTCAGTTCAAAACTGAATAGGGCGAGCTTCGGCCTTGTGTCTTAGCTATCGATCATCACCCTAAGACAAGTTGCTATTGCCTGAAGGCAAGAGAATTTTACAACTTGTCCAAACAGACTGACCATCAGAATCTCTTTGTTGCCTATGTGGCACAAACTGATTCATCCACCCCTCAGTGTGATCCCATCATCAAGAGAGTGGTTGATGATTATGCAGACTTAGCTCAGGAGCCTACTGGACTTGTCCATAGGCAGACCAAACATAGCATAGAGATCCTACCTGACTCAACCCCTCCCAAGGGAAGAGTCTATAGGATCCTGCCGAGTTGGATGAGCCAAGGAAGCAATTAGAGACACTACCTGAGAAGGGTTGGATCAGGCCCAACACATCTGAGTATGGGGCACCAAATCCCTTTGTTCCAAAAGGAAATGGTGAACTCGGGATGTGTATTGACTATAGGGGCCTATACAAGATCACTAGGAAGAGCTCAGAGCCCTTGCCTAGGATCGATGACCTGTTGGATATACTGCAGGGCAGAGGTCGCCAAACAATTTTTTCCTCCCACCCATATTCGACCCAATCCAAGCCTTCATATATCATGTGTACCCGCACCTAGTGCCACCCACGTCATTTGTTTTTTTTTTACCCAAACCCACCCCACCCGAGCTAATAATTTTGTTTTTGTACCCATGCCCAGTCACACCAAGCATCTGCAGTAGAATCCTTACCCCTACCCAACCACAACCAGGCCTAAATTTTCTCCACCCGCATCCGGTCGCACCCACGACCAATTTTCATCCATCCATGCCCGACCGTACCCATGCCCAAAGTTGACGACTCACCATGCACTTCTTTTTTTCCCCGATTTCAAACTTAGGTCTATGCATGTTAGAAATTCACTTTCCATCTTCAAACCACCGCACTCTCTCTCTCTCTCTCTCTCTCTCTCTCTCTCTCTCTCTCTCTCTCTCTCTCTCTCTCTCAGCCCGTCAGCCGTGTTCGACCACAGCACATTCAGCATCTCTCTCTCTCTCTCTCNCTCTCTCTCTCTCTCTCTCTCTCTCTCTCTCTCTCTCTCTCTCTCTCTCTCTCTCTTAGCCCGTCAGCCGTGTTCGACCACAGCACATTCAGCATGCATCTGGACGGCTTGAACGGCCAAGTACATTTATACTTACCTTCTTGTACGTGTGTCGGTAGTAGACTCGGTACCATCTCTCTCTCTCTCTCTCTCTCTCTCTCTCTCTCTCTCTCTCTCTCTCTCTCTCCGCGAAGTGTTGCAAGTTCGTCGCACCGCTGTTGCAAGCTTACCGTTGTGCCAAGCTCGTCACTCACCGCCGTTGCAAGCTTGCTGCTGTGCCAGCATAGCCACGCGCCACCACGCTCGCCTTGCTGTAGCTGTTGCTGCTGCTCGCCCTAACGCTTGCATAGCGCACCTCCTTGCTCGCTCGCTACCGCTAGAGTGCCGAATGGCAGTGGAGCAACCCAACCCCCGCGCCAGTCCAAGCTTCGAAGAATTGAAGTTCAACTTCGAAATTTTGGCACCCGTCTTCTACAGGTTGGGCGGGCTCATTCCACTACTTACCAAATGTGTGAAATGGGAATGAATAATGTGTTACTTCATGGGAAGATTCATAGCCTTTTTTTTTTTGTCTTTTGTGCATGTACATGCACAAAAGACCAAAAAAAAAAAACTGTGAATCTTCCCATGAAGTAACGCAAGATTCATTCCCATTGTACACATTTGGTGAGTAGTGGACTGATGCCCGTTGGTCTGCGGCTTTGCACCTCCCACTACAGGTGAAAAGGAGCAACAGTAGGAAAACAAAACGCGGGGGCCTATTTCTTACTAATAGGACCCCAATACCTGCCATATTGTCGGTGAAAAGGGCCCACCCTAAATTAATATTGCGGCCTGGCCCTAATACTACCTGCTACCTATAAGGCTAGTACCTATACTAGTTTTATGGCCTACAAGCTTCGGGTCACCCGGGCCAAACCTCCACCCAGCCGTACCCTCCCAGGGAATCGAGACTACCACCCCGCCCAGCCATGCCCCTCTAAAACTTTCCCACCCTGCCCAATTCCACCCACCATATTCTCACAAATATTCACACCCAGCCAAACCAATGCATATCCTTCGGAGGCATACCCGCACCCCATCCAAAACTGCCGGTTACGGCTGGGTACGGTCGGGTCCGATCACGGCCACCCGTTGGCGACCTCTGGTGCAGGGCTGCAAAGTCTTCAACAAAATCGATCTGAAATCCGGGTATCATCAGATTGCAATGGTTGAGGAGGATGTTTGTAAGACAACCTTCAAAACCCGTTATGTCACCTATGAGTTTCTGATCATGCCCTTTGGATTGTGCAATGCACCAGGGACCTTCCAAACAAAAATGAACAAAATTTTCAAACCATTTCTTGATCGTTTTGTGGTGGTCTATTTGAATGATATTTTGGTATTCAGCAAGAATGTTGTTGACCACGAGGATCATCTAAGAAAAATTCTTCTGGTGCTTCTTTTCTTTCGTATTTGGGACATGTGATTTCAGCAGATGGTATTTCCCCAGAAGCCTCCAAAGTGGTTGTTGTTAGTGATTGGCCACAGCCACAAACTGTTAGGGACATCAGGTCTTTCATGGGTCTGGCCTCTTAGTTCATCAGGAACTTCTCTACAGTGGCCACTCCCTTGACTAACCTATTGGCCAAGGATGTCCCTTTCAGATGGACACCCACATGCCAATTGGCTCTCCCTAGATTGAAGAAAGACTTGACCCAAGCACCTGTGTTGAGGCTTCCTGACCCTACCTTGCCATTTGTGTTGACCACAGATGCAAGTCAGTATGGTGTAGGGGATGTCCTTCAACAAGATGATGGGTCTGGCCTCATGCCTGTGGAGTTCATGAGTAAGAAAATCAAGGCACAGAAAGTTCAGGCATCTACTTATGAGAAATAATTGTTTGCCCTTGTGTGTGCCCTCAAACAATGGAAGCACTTCTTACTGGGAAGACACTTCAAGATCTACTATGACCATTCGACCTTGCAGTGGATGAAGACCCAGGGGGAGTTGAATGATAAGTTGGCGAGGTATATTTAGTTCATTGATTTCTTTGACTTTGAACTGGAATACAAAAACGGATGCTATAACAGAGTAGTGTTACGATCCTGGTCATTTCCCAAGTGCAAATTCACAATGAAAGACAATGCCACCCAATTGCGAAAGAAATGAAAGCACTTTCAAAGAGAGAAAGATTAGAGGAGAGAGAAAGGAGAAGAAGAAGAAGAAAAAGAAGAAGAAGATGTACACCAACAAGACCAATGACAATTCCCCCTTCTCTCTCCACCTTCCTCCTCCTTCACTTCGCCAATCTTATTCTTCTCTCAATAATAATAATTACAATGAATGGACGAACCAGAATCAATATCCGAAGTTCCCTCTTACTGCTGACTCAACTCAACAACAACAACAACAACAACAACAACAACGTCCACCATAGCTATGGCTTCCCTCCTTCAGCCTCCTCTCTCATGCATAGGCCTTGGCGGACTAATGAAGCAGCTATGGTGTTGCGCTGATGTCCAAAGGACAACCCAGAGCAGCTATGGTGCTGCGCTGATGTCCAAAGGACAACCCAAAGCAGCTATGGAGCTGCGCTGATGTCCAAAGGACAACCCAGAGCAGCTATATCGCTGCTGGCTGTCCGCCATGCCTGAATCTGCCTCGAGCTTCCTTGGTGCACCGCTACCCCCACTGGGGCCTTCCGGATGCAGCGCCCAACAAGGTGTTGAAGACGGTGTCCACCATAGTCAGGTAGGTGTCTCGCCACTCTCCTACCTCACCCCCTTCTTCCTCCTCCTCAAGCTGGACTGCTCGCCATAGCCAGGCTGAGCTCCAGCGGCCCCTCACCTCCGAGCAGCGCTGTACCGGCAAGCGCTGCGCTCCAGCAGCATGTCGCCAATCCTTGCATACCGCAAATGAGGAGGAGCTACTTGCTCCTCCGTAAGATATAGCGGCCTACTGGCCTCCTGGGCGGTGACTTCCTAGGCCGAGCGGCCTCCCAACAACCGGTACCTCCTCCCTTTCGGAGGGAAACATCATTGCAGGCTCTGCTAACTTCCGGACAAGCCCTAGACCCGGGCTACTTGGACTGGTATCGGCCTACCTCTATCCTACCGCTACTGGGCCTCTAAAAATGCGAACTTTTTGTCTTCTTCTGCTCGGCCTCCAGTACTCGACACTCCTACCACTACTCGAGTGGTACCGGCCTACCTGCTACTCGAGTGTTTTTCCCCTGCTCTAAGTGTCGCGGGCCTACCCCCGCTACTTGAGTGTCTACCCCCCTGCAACCCTCAAAGTCACGACCACAGGTAAGTACCGGCCCTGCGGGGCCTTGCAACCAACAGGTACCCTTGCGGGTCACACACACACTCAACCGACAAGCACTCAGACAATTTGCAGGTCCTCAAGGAGGCGCAGTTGCACCTCAACTTAGAGAAATCTGAGTTTGGAAGGGACAACGTCATCTATCTTGGGCACTGGTTGTCTGCAAACGACCTTGAGCCGGAGGCAACAAAGGTTGAGGTCATCCGAAAGTGGCCTCAACCAGCGAACGTACGCGAACTGCATTCTTTTCTTGGTTTAGCCTCATACTACCAGAAGTTTGTGCCCAAATTTTTGTCATTGCTCACCCACTCTCAAGGCTAACCAATAAGAATGTTGCCTATGCGTGGTGTGAGAAGTGTGAGATTGCGTTCCAAGCCTTGAAAGAGCCATTGGTGAGTCATCCTGTGCTCCGCATTGCGGATCCCAACCTCACATTCGTAGTCACTACGGACGCAAGTCAGTTTATGATTGGTGCAGTGCTACAACAAAATGATGGTGATGGCCTGCGTCCGCTCGAGTATTACAGCAAACGCATGCCCAGCCACAAGGTAGCTACGTCCACGCATATGCGTGAGCTCTACGCCTTGCGCGAGGCGCTCGCACATTGGAAGCACTACCTCTTGGGTTGTCACTTCAAGGTCTACTCAGATCATCAGACCTTGCAGTGGATTCAGATACAAACTGATCTCTCTCCTACACTGACCCGCTGGTTGCATGACATTGATGTCTATAGCTTTGGGTTGAAACACAAGAAAGGTTGTTATAAGCTGGGTTGCTGATACGTTGTCCCGCCATCCTGAATTCTTGACTTGCCTTGTGGGTTCGTATGACCTCCGAAGGAAACTGAAGGAGGATCTGGTCGAACTCACCGCCAAGGATCCGGACCTTAGTCCCATCCTTGAGCAGCTCAAGGCTGACCCTAACAGTCAGCCTGATTTTCATGAATGCGAGGGTCGTGTGTTCCGCCGATATGGGAAATTTGATCGTTTGTGTGTACCCAACCATGTGCCTCTCCGAACTCATTTCTTGGATTTGGCACATGGTCGGAGTGGACATTTCGGCTTTAAGAAGACTTATGGAAGTCTTCTGCAGCAGTTTGATTGACTAGGAATGAAAGGATCTGCTCAGAAATTTATTGCTGAATGCCAGGTATGTCAAAGAACCAAGGTCCACAGGCATAAGCCTTATGGCCTGCTGAGACCCCTCCCCATTCCTAATGGACCCGGTGAGTCGATTTCCATCGACTTCACGGACATGGGAAAGGTGAGTGAGGCAGGAAATTCACAAGTCATGGTCATCGTGGACCGTTTCTCCAAATTTATGAACTTGATTCCTTTCCCTCCCCATGCCCCAACTGAACTTGTCATTGAAGAATTCAATCAGAAGTACATTCTGCAGTTTGGCACCCCGAAAACTATTGTGAGTGATCGGGACACCAGCTTCATTAGCAAAGATTGGAAGGACTTCACCTCTCAAATCTATGACATTAAACTAAACAAGACTTCTGGTCGACACCCGGAAGCCAATGGATTGGCTGAGGAGATCAACCAGACTGTCATCCAACTACTTCGCGCATTGATTGTTCCAGATCAGAACACGTGGGACAAGGAGTTGCACAAAGTGAAGGGGCTGTATAACAACTCCATTCACTTTGCAACTGGTGTGACACCAAACCAGTTGCAATACGGATGGTCGATGCATAATCCCCTCTCCTATCTGTTCCCCGAACGGTCACCTGGTCTGATGCCCGACATGCCTGGCTACAATGCCAAGTACGCACGCTTGCTAAAAATTGTTATTGCAGCCATGAACAAGCGCCAGCATGCCATGATCAAACATGCTAACAAGTTGCGCAAAGAAGCAAAATTCAAGGTAGGGGATTACGTTTGGGTCCAAATGTCTGAGTTTTCTGATGAAGAGGGCGTATCACGAAAGCTTCTTCCATTGTACTATGGCCCTTGGCAGATTCTGAAGGTGATTGGGGATGATTTTGGTCCTTCATATGTGATTGACGTGCCTCCTCATTTGCGCACGTATCCGGTCTTTCATGCGTCCAAACTGTTCCCACACATTGATGATGAGACTTTTCCCTTCCGAGATCCTATGATACCTCGCTCTATTGACGACGGCCATGAGATAGACAGAATCGTTTCTCACGAGGAAAGAGGGAGGAACGGACTGTACAAGGTTCACTTCCTCTAGCACCCGTTGATTGAATTCTTCTGGATCGACCGAAAAGAGCTGCTAAAGAATGCTCCCCGTGTTGTGAACGTTTATGAACGACAGATCGTTGAGGAACAGACTGCTAAGTTTGTTGCAAAAATGAGACTGATTTGCAGAATTTGTTTGCACTTAGAAGAGTCCCTGGCGACTCGCGCGTCTCATCCAATAGGACGGTACGCTCGTTCCCCTTGGCATCACGCACCACGAACTGATTGTCTGCCCACGTGGTCCTTAGGCAATGGGCCTTTAACCAGCCCAAGCCAATGACCACGTCGAACGGACACTTGTCCATGACATAAAAGTTGAGCTCATGTGTGACAGTGCGGTCCTTGTCAAAGGTGACGCGCACACCTTTGACAACATGTGTGGAGAAGACAACCTCTTGGTTGCCCACCTGGGTCTGACAAGGGTTCTGCAGTTCCACTTGCTTCATTCCCAGGCCCGCCTTACGAATCCCGTTAGGAGAAAAGAAGTTAGTGGTTGAACCACTATCAATCAGCACGCGGATGTATCGACGGTTAATGAGCAGTTTAAAGAAGGTTAGCTCCACACTCCCTTGAACACGGCGTTGCTGCTTGAGTTGCAGCCAATGTTCCAGGTGAGCATGGAAGTTAACTTCCTTAGACTCCTCTCAAGGCTCAGTGTATAACACATGGACTGTAGCGGCCTTGGATTCAGCGTCCTTCCGGGCTTCAAAAGTAGGCTGTTGATCAGATTCAAGCTCATTGAAGGGGCCTGCAACTGATGGTTCAGCTTCCCTTGTTGTAGAGAGTGTTGATGACTCTTCTACGCCCTTTGCCTGTTTCCCTGAAGTCGATAACAGTCCTGTACAGCATGCCCAGGCTTTTGACAATGCAAGCATACGCGCAGTTTAGATCTTCTTTCCCATTCTTTCTGACTAATACGGAGGGTTTTCCAAGGCTTGGCAGATGCATCCTCCGGTTTCTCATGGATCTTCGCATTCTTGGCGAGGTGTACAACAGTTCCCCTACCCGAACCACGGTTAGGCCCCTTGTTTGAAGCAGTCTTTTTAAAAGCATTAAGTTTTTCATCTTCGTTTACAACAGACTCAATGGCTGATGTGGAACAACCCATATCGGTGTCTGGCTCTAGATCGTCATCTAGAGACAGATCATCCGCGTAGGACTGATCTTCAACCTCCCGATGTTCATGCAGGGCAAGCTGGTTGCTGCTTCCATACTGCTTGCGTTGTGATTTTCCACCTGCAACGGGTGCCTTTTTACGCCTAGCGAGGTCCTTGGCCTCTAGGTTGACTAGATCCGTCATGAGCTCTCACCAAGTAGTATGGTCTTTGAGTCCTAGCAGGGAGAGGTATTCTTTAGTGGCCACTCCCATGAATACATCCATACAAGACACGTCGGTCATTCCCAGGTCTGGAGTGGTGAGCAGACCAGTCAAGTGTTGTTCCAAAGCCTGCATGGAGGACCTCCATTTTTGGCCCTTGAGGGCCTCAAGCTTCACCCTAGCCTTGAGCGCAGCGTGCTTATCTTGGTATCGTGTGATGAGAAGGTCCTCAAGGGTGCGTACAAGGGTTACTTTCAGCCACTCAGTCAGGTCAATTCTTTCATAACCTGCAGCAACAGCTTGGAGCTCAATGTGATTCTGTATGGCGGCCTCAGTATTAGTGCCCATGATCATGCTTCGGTCTTCTTGCGGTGTTCGCATGACCTCGAAGTATGAGCGCATGGAACTAATCCAACAGGTGATATCCGATTTCCCGTCATACTTAGACAAGGTGGCCGCCCGCTTGTCCACTACGGAACCGTTGTACTGAACGTCAGTAAGGACTGTGGCGTTTTGGGCTGATGTCCCTGCATTTGGGACTATGACTAGTGCAAAACTGCCGGTGCTGCCGCTCGAGGAGCTGGCGCCGGTTCCTGCGCTCATCACAGATCCACTTGCTCTTGCCATGAGGACCGTGTTAGATTGAGAGACTGGGAGTGCAGCAGGTCGAGGGTTAGGAGGACGAGGGGCAGACAATTGTGACTGTTTAAGGCTGAGTATCTCAGCCTGCAGCTCTTGGTTCCGCTGCTCCAGTGCTGTCACAAGGGACTCAAGGTCTTCCAGGGTCCGCAGTCGAACCAAGGCTGCTACGGCAGCAACTAACCTTTCTTGGAACCGGTCGGCATTAGCTTCCGGGACCTGCAAGAGGGCCACCTGATCAGCAATGCTTGTGGCTCTAGCTGCTGCCTCTGCCTCTCTCTCCCTCTGTACGGCATCATCATAAAGCTTTTGAAAGAACGGTTTCTCGTTCTCGTCCGCTGCGTCCAGCATGGTCTGCCATTGGGCAGATGTGATGTCCGCCATGCCGGAGGAAGGGGTGTCAGTAGATCTCTCAAGAGGGGTCCGCTCTCTCCTCACGTTTGGACGAACACTCCTCTTGCCCTTCCTCACGCTCTCAAACAAAACACCTTCTCTCTCCCTTCTCTCTCTTCCCGCTGTCTGCGCACGTGTCGCAATACTGGACATAGATAGTTCAGATGAAAGAAACAATCAGCAAATCACACAGAGTAGAAGGTAGAACTCCTAGCCGGAGCGGCGATTCATTTGGACTTAGAGAATGGCACGCAGCAGAATAAACGAATAAATAAAATTAAAAAAATAAAACAGAAGAGAGGACTGACTTATCGAACGGGCCTGATTAGATTAGCTGGAGATCCCCTCTTGTCTAACCTGACAAGGTACATGTACCACAGTAAATCAGCCGAAGAGAACTAACTGTAGCAATGGAGATTTCGAGGGGTGCAGACGGTCGCCGAGCCAGACGCGGGGTAGTATGTGATAACATTCAGTAAGACCAGTCAAGATCCCCTTGAAAGGAATGCCCTTGCTAGCCGTATGTCCCCCAAGTTCAGCGCAGCAAAGAGATGCACAGGCGCCAACAGATTTAGGCCCGAAAGGTCCTGTCCTGTTGGGCCTGGTCCCACTGAGTCCCGGAGGTCCCAAGTAGGTCGTGGACCAGGACCAACGAGATAGGAGTACCAAGTCAGTCCCAAACTGCCCCTACCGTACTGAAAAGGAAAATACAACTTTTAGCAAGAACTTACCCCTACAACCATTCTGAAATGAAAAGATATTGCACCGTAGAAAGATATGTCATTTAGAACAGATACATCATCCATCCATCCATCCATCAGGTGAGAAAGCAATCCACATGCTCACACACACAGCCAAGACCGCAGAGAAGAGGAAGAGAGCCCATCACACCCCAACAGGCCATGAAGCACCAAGCAACCTCCCACGGGCTAACCAGGTCACACGACACTTACCTGTGAGGCCCGGCCTCCAAAGATGGATAACGACTCACCCCCCTCTCTCATAAGTCCTCCTGACCCCTAGCTATCACTACACAAAGTGTCCTAGCATGACTAAGAGGGCCTTCCTACACCCCTGTTGCAAAGTCGGATCCCTCGTCAATGTCTGAAGACCAAAGTAGCAACTTGCAGCAATTCGATGCAGATATGGCAGCCTCCGATCAAGTCTCCCTCTTGAGGGGAAGCCCAAAAGTCACTCAATGTCTTCTTGAAGTGCAAATTCCAGGTGCGAGTACCTCTCACTCTCTACTCCCTCTCGCTTACTCCAATCAGCCTCCTTTGTGTCTCGCCACCCCATCCAATCACTCAAACAACCTGGTCAGGTCCGATGTCGACCCTACATGACCTAACGTGGTGGGGGCAGTATCCACATACCTCACTGCCCCACTTAACCCTAACTTCCTAACCCTAATCCAAGATTAGGTTAGCCTTAACCTAATTCGGAATTAGGTTTAGGGTGACTAACACCTCTCGCCAGCAAGTAAGTCCGCTCCGATACCAATTGTTACGATCCTGGTCATTTCCCAAGTGCAAATTCACAATGAAAGACAATGCCACCCAATTGCAAAAGAAATGAAAGCACTTGCAAAGAGATAAAGATTAGAGGAGAGAGAAAGGAGAAGAAGAAGAAGAAGAAGAAGAAGAAGAAGAAGAAGAAGAAGAAGAAGAAGATGTACACCAACAAGACCAATGACAATTCCCCCTTCTCTCTCCACCTTCCTCCTCCTTCACTTCGCCAATCTTATTCTTCTCTCAATAATAATAATTACAATGAATGGACGAACCAGAATCAATATCCGAAGTTCCCTCTTACTGCTGACTCAACTCAACAACAACAACAACAACAACAACAACAACGTCCACCATAGCTATGGCTTCCCTCCTTCAGCCTCCTCTCTCATGCATAGGCCTTGGCGGACTAATGAAGCAGCTATGGTGTTGCGCTGATGTCCAAAGGACAACCCAGAGCAGCTATGGTGCTGCGCTGATGTCCAAAGGACAACCCAAAGCAGCTATGGAGCTGCGCTGATGTCCAAAGGACAACCCAGAGCAGCTATATCGCTGCTGGCTGTCCGCCATGCCTGAATCTGCCTCGAGCTTCCTTGGTGCACCGCTACCCCCACTGGGGCCTTCCGGATGCAGCGCCCAACAAGGTGTTGAAGACGGTGTCCACCATAGTCAGGTAGGTGTCTCGCCACTCTCCTACCTCACCCCCTTCTTCCTCCTCCTCAAGCTGGACTGCTCGCCATAGCCAGGCTGAGCTCCAGCGGCCCCTCACCTCCGAGCAGCGCTGTACCGGCAAGCGCTGCGCTCCAGCAGCATGTCGCCAATCCTTGCATACCGCAAATGAGGAGGAGCTACTTGCTCCTCCGTAAGATATAGCGGCCTACTGGCCTCCTGGGCGGTGAATTCCTCGGCCGAGCGGCCTCCCAGCAACCGGTACCTCCTCCCTTTCGGAGGGAAACATCATTGCAGGCTCTGCTAACCTCCGGACAGGCCCTAGACCCGGGCTTCTTGGACTGGTACCGGCCTACCTCTATCCTACCGCTACTGGGCCTCTAAACATGCCAACTTTTTGTCTTCTTCTACTCGGCCTCCAGTACCCGACACTCCTACCACTACTCGAGTGGTACCGGCCTACCTGCTACTCAAGTGTTTTTCCCCTGCTCTAAGTGTCGCGGGCCTACCCCCGCTACTTGAGTGTCTACCTCCCTGCAACCCTCAAAGTCACGGCCACAGGTAAGTACCGGCCCTGCAGGGCCTTGCAACCAACAAGTACCCTTGCGGGTCACACACACACTCAACCGACAAGCACGCAGACAGTCATGCAAACCAGCAGGCACGCACACACACACAGACGTGGAAATCACAACAGAATGCAAGAATTTCAGCAAGGCATTCATTCCATCGGGAAATCCCAGAAATCAGCAGTATTCTCAGTCTGTGTTTTGGCGGGTCATTACAGTAGTTGATGCTCTTTCTCGTAGGCCTGATACCTTAGCTACTATTGCTCATACTTACTCATTTGAAGACTCCACACACCAGGCTATTGCTGATGCGTTGCCTGAGGACCCTGTCTTTGGCCCTATTATTAGGAATTTGCAGGTGGATCGCAATTCTGAGCCAAGCTATGCTTTGACTTCAGATCTCCTATACACCATCAGTGAAGGAGAAAAACGCTTGTGTATTCCTAATAATCGCAATATCATAACTCATCTGATTTCATAGAGTCATGATGCTCGAGGTCATTTTGGGTTCCTAAAGACTTATGCTGCCCTGACCTGACGCTTTTGTTGGTCAAGAATGAGGGAGAATATTCTCAAGTACTTAGAGACTTGCGAGTTATGCCAAAGGAACAAGGTCCACAGACGACCTCCTATAGGGCTATTCAAACCATTGCTTATTCCAGATGGTTCAAGTGAGTCAGTGTCCATTGACTTCACTGATTTGGGCAAGACCACCCTTCGTGGCATGAGGCAGGTAATGGTATATGTTGCTCGTTTCTCTAAGTTTGTTGAGTTTATTCCCTTATCTACTGAGGCCAGAGTTCTTACGGGAAGCGCTATCGAAATTTCCTGAAATCTAGAGGAGTTATAATATTTTACAACTTTGAAAGTTTGGCAGTCTGCCCTTGCAGGGAAGATACTGCCGAAATTCTTGATATTTTCAGATAGGTATTAGAGGCGAGGTAGGAAGATGAGAGTGCATCATACGCACTTAAGCATAACTTGGGCACTGACCTGTGTTGTGTTGCTGGTAATTTTTTACTTAGATTGATTCAAGGCTTGACTAGCTTCAGCCTGATCCTACGAGGACCACCTTCTGTTATCTTTTGATAACAGGTCGGTTTCCAGTTCAACTCTAATTCATTCTCGCTACTCAACCTAAGGCCTTAGCCCCTGTGAGTTGAAATGTTTCTTTGGGGTTTTACCCGGTGTCGAGCGCATCGGTCCCGCACCACGCAGGGCGGGACCCTCCCGGTCGCGTCACGCAGGAGTTGGTCTGATCCTCATTGCGAATACACATGGAGCTTCGCAAGCCGCTCCGGCCAAGTGCGCCAGCCATACCTCTCGCGAGCCCCTATGACAGGATAGGACCAACAAGAGGCACGACTTACCTTCACCTTCAGGGAGTTGTCACCTCCCTTCGGTGGGTGTATCCCCGCCGAGCTACTAGTCCACAGCACGAAAGCTAATCAGTTGCAATCGTAGAGGTGGACCAGCCGAGGGCGTTTCTCGTTCGTTGTAGCATAGGGGGTACGCACGGTTGTACGCCTCTATCGAACCCGCACACGAACCGACGCACTGGGGGACTGAAGTACCAAGCGCGGCCCGTCGTCGGTCGACTAGGACGCATCCTACATACCACGCGTGATGTCCCAAGCGCGACTCATCGTCGGTCGACTAGGATGTATCTCACTAACCACGCGTAAACCACACTACTAACAATAGAAATAAAAACATGCACACACACATACGGAATGACACAAAACAAACAACACCACGACACACGCAGTCCGTTTTGTAGTCCTCCCATAACCTTCCGATGCGGAAATCGGATAAGCGACGCACGCGAGACTTAGTATAAAACCGCGCGGACGCAAAGTCTTCCCATATCGACTAGAAATGCATGAATACGCAAGCAGTCGCAATGATGGTGTACTATGTAATGCTCATAATCAAGCGGTCCCTCGTGGATCCGAGTACCGCTTATGACACTCAAGTGTCAAACTCGAAGTGTCGTGATGGTCAGGCCCTTCACGATATTGCACGACTGAAGGAACAGTCGTTCGGCCCACGCGGCACCTTCGACCCTTAGGCTGAGTGTCTCGGTAGGCAGGGCAGATAGACTCTGCGCGGAGGGGTGATCCCTTCCACGTAGAGTCTAGGACCTGGGATGTCTTGGACAAGGGCCTCGAATCCAGGCCCAGGACCAATGTCCGACAAAGAAATTTTCAAGAATCAAACAACAGAAAAGGGAGGGAATTTCCCTTCCTTCCTCAACTTTGACCCGAATTAGTCCCTTAAGCGGGGGCTCCCCAGGCCCCACGAACACTCAAGCCTAGGCGACACGCGGTTAATGGAAGGCCCAAAATTCGGGGGGGTTCGCCGCATCACTACAAGTCATATCGTGGAAAATTTTGCGAACAAACTATGCAGGCTCATAATACAAACATAAAAAAATGAAACAGACAAAAAAAAAATAAAACAAAAAAATCAAAAGGACTATAAAACCCTATTCGGAGTAGCTTTCGGAGATTGCCAATTTTTTTCCCTAATTCGGTGTTTTTGCCAACTTCTTCGTTACTCGTCCAAATACGCTGAAACTGAATACAGATATACCCTCAAGCACATACATATCAGACACAAAAAAAAAAACAAGAAAAAAGCAAAAATTCAAGGAAATATGGCAAATTTCGTCGAAAATAGCACCACCCATTAACCACGAGTGTATATATATATGGGGATAAATATGTGACGATCACTTCTCACAGTCACAGTGGGACTCCTCTCAGCCATATATATCGTCACAAACATAACTGCCCGGTAAACTGTAGGTAGAGAGAGAGAAGAGGACAACAAACGAGGGGCTGTGACAAACTGTTTCGTCGGAGTTTAGTATAGTCAATTCCAAAATCCGCACCACAAAACATACATGCAATCACATCAAAGAGTCAACAAAAGTCCATGCACTACACGGGGTCAACCTCAACCACTCTCTATACTCATACCCCTTGCTTTAGCCATGCAGGCCCCAACCTTTGTCCAACCTTCCAGAAATAAATACTCAGTACCTTCGTTAAATGACCATTCAATAAAAGTCCAGGTGAAAACCTTAACAAAACAATAAAAACCACCGGGGTTAAAACCTTTTTGGTTGGGTATTGAGAATGGATTGGAGTTGAGTCGTCGACCGACGAATCGACAACCAACCTGTTATCAGTGATAACAGACGATGATCCACGAAGGATCAAGTTGAATCGCCCAAATCCTGAACTAAACGATCAAGAGGACTTGTAACATAAGACAAACCAATCCCCAAGCTAAACCTATAAGTCAATGGTGGATAACCTCCATATCACGATCTCACTCAAACATCGTTTTTAATTAACTAAGCTTGAATCTACCCTTAAGCAAGTGCCCCAAGAAAGGTAGACCCTGACAGAATCTCCTCTATAAAGAGTGGATCGCCAGAATCGCCACCTGTCAAAATATAACCTATCTCCTTTAAACTAGGAAAATTTCGGTAGCGCTTCCCGTAGGAAAAGTGTCTTTTCAGAATTTATACTAGCCCGAGTATAAAGACTGAAATATTCTCTAACTCTCGGAAAGTCAAATTTTGTCTAACTCCCTGAATTAGTAAAAATTTGGGCAACATTCCCTTTAGAAACGGAGACTTCCGAGATTTATACTAAGTCGGATGCGAACTCAAAACAAAATTTGAGTTCATCTTAAGATAAAATTTAACTAACTCCTTAAATATGTAAAAATTTGGGCAGGACTTCCGTTAGAAAAAGAAACTTCCCAGATTCATACAAAGCTAAGTTTAGAACCTTAAATAACTTTGACTTCTCAAGGTCCAATTTTGTCGAACTCCTTGATTTAGTAAAAATTTGGGGAACACTCCTTTTAAAAAAGGAGACTTTCCAGAGTTTTACTAAGCCTTATATAAAAGTTAGACAAGCTGAACTTTGAAAAGACGAAATCTAACTAACTCCTTGGTTTTGTAGAAATTTCGGCAGCGCTTCCCGTAGAGAAAGTGACTTACCAAGATTTATACATGACCAAGTATAATAAATGATCCCAGAAAATGCAGAAATTGACCTAAGAAAAATAAACTTAGCTCCGAAAATGCAGGAATTGAAACTAACTCCTATGGCTCTAGTACGTGGCAAGCATCTAAAACAACTATCTATCAACTAAAACTCGGACTAAGTTATAATCTCACTCATTCACATGCAAGACCAAACCACAAAGGTAAGTACTCTCACCAGCCCAAAGTCAATTTTATCAAACAATAGTTCATAGTCTTTCAATGATTTACCCCTTTATACCCAGCTTACATAGACCACCCAAACTTATGGAACATGTCTAGCTTAGCCATTGAATATACACAAACGCAGGGCAGTACAACTTTTCTCTTCCTTGGGCACGTGACTAGGTCACCCTAGTCGCCCTGAATTGTTTAAGTATCCAAGTTCTATATAATTATCTGCACTTAGTCTTTTAAGGTAGCATATGACTGAACCAATCATCTTTAGCTCGAGGTTCAGCCTGCCCCTTCTTACCACAAGTTTATTCTTAGTTTAATACTTTCTTCAGTTTGTGATAAGCTATAGTCATACCACCCAAACTTATGGAACAATGTCTGACTAGCCTGTTCATAGATAAAGTAATAGTAAAATATAGCCAAATTATAACTTTTTGGTTCCAGTATGTACGTGGCATTGGACCAAGACCACCCAAACTTATGGAACATGTCTGGTCCTCTGCCTAATTCATTTTTCTTAAGGGTAAAGCAGGAAGAGGTTGAGCCACCCAAACTTATGAAACATGCTCAGACCTCTTCGTTCAAAACCAAAAGAAAATGAGAAACCCAAAATAAGCAAGGCAACCAAGCCACCCAAACTTATGGGACAATGCTTCCTCCCTAAAAAAGTCAAACACAGACAACCCTCGCAAGTCAGAGCAACCAGACCACCCAAACTTATGGAACAATGTCTGGTCCTCCAGACAATTCAAAAATAAACATAGCACCGGGTCTCCCCAAACTTATGGAGATTTGCCCAGCCTTTGGTTGACCCAGTCAAACACAAGCAATATTGCCTTCCTCTCATCCTTCCCCCAGATGCAATCCCGTAACCTGCTTTCAGTCAGACAATAAAACTGAAACTGACATTACACATGCATTCCTTTACTTAAGTCTGAATCATGTCATGAAAGTCAAACTGAAAGTCGAAGTAGGGATGCACATAACATACTCAGCCAATCATTAGCAAGAAGTACAACTAGGGGTTATAACTGGTTTATAAAAGGAGATGGAAGGTTACCTCTGAGTTCCTTACCTCCAGAACTCCTCCCGAGTTCCAGCAGAGCTCCTGCAATCGGTGGGATGACTCCCCACAGAGTCTTGCTGCGGTCCTACGGATTGCAATCCCGCCTGCCGCCCTCCTCTCAGAATAGGATTAGACCTAGAGTAAGGAGGGTAGGAGGGGTTTCAGACGCTCGAGATACAAGAGGGGGACTGACTCAACTCATAGGAGAGGGTCTTGATACCTTGATATGCCTGAGGGCCCCGCAATAGCGGCCAAAATGCAGAGAACTTGGTCAAACCGAAGTCAAAATGCCAACCGTTGATTTCTCTGGTGATCCTCCAAATCGCAGCAATAGCCCCTCTTCCAACAACCTCAGCCACTTCACAAGCTTGTAATCCCAAAACACGTCAACTATGAGTGAGTTTGCAGCCCTGCGGTTCGCCTCCGGCTAGCTCCACCAGCAGGACAAACAACGCACCGCTGGCTGCAGTCTCTGCGTTCTTGCTCCTCACCTCTTCAGTCAGCAGGTAAGTCTGTATCTTAGTGGCTGGCCTGTTACCGCACAGGCTGGTGATCGACGCAGGTGAGGAGGAGCAGTGTCGCTGCCTGTTTTAGTCAACGTTGCACCTGATTATCCTCCGGTTTCTCTTCCTTCAAAGACGACTCACAGCCCTCCGAGTCACTGCAGGTGTACTCGTCGGCCAGGTACCTTACAACAAAGCCCAGCGAACGGACTGTGTTCAACTACCCATGTTCTTTCCCCTTCGATCGGTTGACACGCAGCTCAGTATTGTGACTCAGCCCCTCTATCTTCACTGTGCCGACTACGGGCAGATCCTTGAGGAGAACGATGCGGCAACCCTTCGTTCAGTAGGTAAGTCTTCAGACTCGCAGCTTGTCCTCTTCGCTCCTCCGACTGGTGGAATTGAGCCCAGGACCTCCCGAATGCCAATCGAGCGCTTTAACCAACTAAGACTCGAACTCACATCTGCAGTCCGACACCACTACTCGACGCTCAGTTCATCTGGCCACAACTAATATAGCGATGTACCTTCCCATCTTCTAACGGAAGATTCATCCTCATTTTTCAGGTAAGGTGAAAGTGCGCTCGTATGCGCCGTGCTGATCGTCACCTCGAATGGTGCCATTCCTCTCCGTCCGTGAAGCTGATCGTGGTCACCGTCCTTGAAATCAGAGTCGTGATTTCTCCCCCTTTCCTATCAGCTAACTGTGTCTGTTCCCTCTCCCCCCCCCCCCCCCCCTCCCGTGGCCTCTAGAGTCTGGTAGTTACCTGGTCGGGATTGCACCCCGATATTGGCAGAATTTGGATGTATATGCCCGATATGCAATCAGACTCGCTTTCTTCTTCACTTCGCATACATGCAGACAGATGGCAATTCACACTGCCGCCAAGCGCCCACTCAAAGTTCAGAGATATGGGAACAGAGAACACAGTTCAGATACAAACTCGCTTCAACAGGCTATGGCGCATCAGCGCCTGTAAGTCCCAGCTCTCGTCACTGTGTCCAACACCATTGTTCGCATCCCCCTGAATATCCCACGCACATACACTCCTGCCACTAACACACACACACTAAACTCTGCCTCCAAGCTACAGCGGCTATGGCCGCCTAACCCCTACTAGCTATGGGTACCCTATCCTCCTTCGGCCCACTTCGTCCTCGGGCATCTGCAGACCACCTTGCACAAGACGCTAGGGCAGCGCTTCCGCATGGCTCAGAACGAATGAATGGCTGGACACTGCCTCTTGATTTATACTTCTGTAAGTCGCTGGCCTGCCCCTTTCCACCGGGCCCACGGTGCACACAATCCCTCATAGTACTTGCTGACTGTACAAAGTGAGACTGGAACTGGGTACCGCTGACTAAGCGAAGTTGGACTCACCACTTGCCCACTTGCCTCTGGTCTGCTGTGGGTAACGTGAGGGAAACTCAAAAGGACACTTCCGGACCTTCCGGAAGTCTGTCGACTTGGCCTCTCGGGACTGTAGCAGCTACGACCTTGACCTTTCAGGACTGTAGCAGCTACGACCTTGACCTTTCAAAATTACTACAGCTACGGCCTCTACACAACTATGCCCCTACTCGACAGATCTACAGATCGAACCCCTACAACTACACAGACCTACGACATGCAACAACTGACTCCTAAAACGCAGGTCACGGGTTCAAACACACAGAGGTACTGTACACTGGTGAGGTGAGGTCTAGGGATMGATCCCTGGGATCTGCATCTGTTACTGCCAAGGTGAAAAACCGTTTCACTCCCGCCGGCCTAAATTCGAGGTCCTCCGAAAATACTTCAGTCCAAGGCAGGACCTTTCCCTTTTTTATCTCTCTCGTAGGCTTGGACTATATCGGGAGCGGTCTCTAGAAGCTCTGTTCGGGTGAACCAGCGGTCTTCCGGTTCTTGATAGGCAAATCTAACTTTGTACTGTTTTTGTGGACGACCCCTGCCTCCGGTTCTGAAGACATTTTCACCTACGATGCCTTCAATGTCATACCTTCCATCCATGTCCGGAGGGATCATGGATCTCCGTGATGGAAACTGTTGACTTGTGGTACAAAGCAGCACCTTTGAGGCATGGAAAACTGGGTAGGTGTGGAGGTGCGCCTGAATCTCTATTGTGTAGGACAGTCCATCCTCTCTGCCCTTAACTTCTAGAACTGGCCACGGTCCTCTGTAAGCAAGTAACAGTTTTTGTGAGATGTTCTCCTCAGGAATGAACTCTTTTGACTTGACCCAGACTAAGTCGCCTACTTGGAACTATGATGGGCGACGGTGCTTATTGGCCTGCTCTATCATTCTATGTTGGGCCTTCCTGATGAAACGGTATTCACCAGTTAGCAGTGGCTGCTGCAGACCCCAGGGTTCGATCCCTAGACCCCAACCTTACCTGTGTACAGTACCTGTGTTGACCCGTAAAATTGAACCCGCGACCTGTGTATTTGTAATAGCTGATAGGTTGTCGTAGGGTCCATAGGTAGCATGGGTTCGATCTGTAGACCTGTCGGATAGGAGTCTTAGTCAGGTCTAGACATCGTAGCTGTAGTTTTCTTGAAAGGTCAAGGTCGTAGCCGCTACAGTCCAGAAGGGTCAGAATCGTAGCTGCTACAGTCACGCAAGGCCAAGTCTACGGCCTTCCGGAAGGTCCCAGTAGTGGCCTTTCGAAGTTGCCCATGTTTAAGCAGAGGCAAGTGGTCAAGTGGTAGAAGTCTACCCTGCTGAGTCAACAATCCCAGTTCCCAGTCAGTCCAGCAAGTACCGCACGGGACTGTGTGCACTTTGGGCAAGGGAAATGGGCCAGACCAACGACCTGCAGAAGTATAAATCAAGAGGCAGCGCCCAGCCATTGATTCATTCCTGCGTGAGCCATGCGGAAGCGCTGTCTCAGCGTCTTGTGCAAGGAGGTTTGCAGTGAGCCCGAAGTAGAAGTGGGCGAGAGAGACGAATTACAGCCATAGCGATAGGGTAGGGGCAGCCATAGATGCCATAGCTGTAGTTAGAGGGAAGTGTGCGTGTGTTGTGTGAGTGTTCAGAGTGACGTGTGTGGGATATCCAGGGTGATCCAGTGTGTGAACAATGAGTTGTTTGGGCGCTAAGTCGCCATAGCCAGTTGAAAGTGACTCGTATCAGGAAGCCATATCTCTGAGTTCTGAGTGGGCGCATGTCGCCAGTGTGCTGTGCTGCTGTTTACATACATGAAAAGTGTGAATAGGACGAGTCTGATTGCATTGGTATCGGAGCTGGTACCCGCTATTCCATGCGCGCCGTCGTATGCAGGACCTCATGCGCCATAGCCGAGGTGGCCGCCGAAGGTGACAGTCCGCCATAGCGGACCTGAGGTTGAGGAAGCCGCCGCGCACCTGCAAGAAGACCACGACGAAGAAGAAGA
>BFEA01000374.1:709895-729582 GCA_003427395.1 Chara braunii
GACGAAACAGTTTGTCACAGCCCCTCGTTTGTTGTCCTCTTCTCTCTCTCTGCCTACGGTTTACCGGGCAGTTCTATTTGTGACGATATATATATTGTCACATCATTTATATATATATATATATATATATATATATATATATAGAAAGAGAAGAAGAAGACAGCGGGGTGAAAGGAGGCGAGGAAGGTGAAGAAGAAGAAGAGGGTCGGCGAGGAAGAAGAGCCGGCAGCCATAGCTGACCGGAGGGTTGACCAAGAGGGTTGACCGGAGGTGTTGACCGGCCGTTACCAGAGTTGACCGGGGTTGACCGGGGGTCATAGCAGCGTTGACCAAGACTTTGACCAAGCTGGAGTTTGTAACATCTCGCCAAGCCCTCAACCTATCCCTTGCCCTGTGGATGTGCACACACCTCTCGGTACTTGCTGAGTCAAGTCAGTCTATCTATTCTTTCTGCATTGAGTCTCTTCTGTCCTAGGTGATAGTACTCTGTGGATGAAGGATAGAGCCTGCTGACCACTCCCCTACCGGTGCTAGTAGGGCTGAGACTGTGGCTGATCCAACTTTCCAGGGGGGCATAACCCTCCCAAGGACCGGTGCTGACTGGCTGGAAACGGTTGGTAGGGCACAGTGGGCCTGAAAGACTGAGTTGCGGGCTGAAACACAGGCAATCTTCAAGTGTTGAGGGCCTGTTTGAACCACTCCCATACCGGACCAAGTAAGGTTGAGGATCTGTGTCTGACGAGTCGACTGTCCTGGGGGATACGAACCCTCCCAAGGACCGGTACAGACCGACGGGCTGCTCGGTGTGGCACAGTAGGCCGGAAAGGCTGAGTTGTGGGCTGAAAGCACAAGCAGAACCAAGCTGATCACGTCGTCCTGTCTGCGACGTTAAAGAATTCTTGCGGAGTTACGGGGGATCTCCTTAAACGCCTCCAAATCAGCCACTGGTTCATTAGTGACAGCCATAGTTAGGGCTAGGCTAGAGACCATAGTGGGCAGGATCCCTGTCAGGATTCTGTGAGTCTTAGATTGAGTCATAGGTTGTCAGTCAGGGGTTAGAATCTACGTGGTGAGGTCTGGAACCACTAACCCCGTTGTACACTTATCACCATGGTTGAGACTCGTAGTGGGTTAGACACGAGCCCCTATACTAAGGAGCAGCAAGAGAAGATGACCGCCTTAGTCAAAGAAAACAGGGAAAGGAAAGAGCGTGAGAAGCAAGCAAAGTTGAAGGCGATTGCAGACGAACAGGCGGCGAAGATGAAGGAAATAGAGGAGGAGATGGAGAAAAAGAAGAAGGCTGCTGAAGAAGAAGCGGCAACAGAAGAAGAAAAAGAAAGAATGAGGATTGAGAGCAGAGAGGGGAGTAGTGGCACGAAGAGAGACACAGACGCAGAGATGAAGAAGAAAATAAGTGAGTGGGTTGCTAACTTGTCGTTGGGTGAAGATGAGGAGGCGCAGATGTATGTGCCACAGGAAGAGAAGGCGGCGTTTGCCAGGGCCCTCGCAATGATTGAGGACCCCCTTGAACATCAAGAAGCCGAGGAGGAGAAGAGACTGGAATGGAAGTTGAGGATGAAGAGGGAGAAGAAGAGAAGAAGGGAGGAAGCTAACCGGTTGACCGCAGAAGTGGAAAAGGTGCGGACGTGTAGACAGGAAGTCCAGGCACAGACAAACGTTTCTGCCAAAATGGACAAGATGTTGGGATACTTAGAGGTGTTGAGTGAGGCCTGGTTAGACGAACGGCAAGCCAATCATGGCCAAGACATCACCCTGAAGGCCATGCGGTCAGGGTTTAGAGATTTTGTGCGCGAGATCGTCACCCACGTTGGGGGTGAAGTTAGGCAACTGAGGGATAACGTAGGGAAGTATTGCGAGGGCGCCATCGAGGGTGCCAAGGCTATAGCTGCTGTAGAGGGCGAGGGCAGACCCTGTAAAGAGCCTGTAAAGCTCAAGTTCCCATACGCGTACGGGGGAAAGAAGGAGGAGAACTTTGACAACTGGGAGGCCAGTGTCAATAGTTACATTTATTTGCAGCATATCCTCACAGAGGAGCAAGTCCTCGTGGCCTTTCAGGCCCTCAAGGATGACGCAGCTAGTTTCGCCAGGTCTCTTGCGCGCGCAGCCGGTTGTGAAAACAACCTGGTTGCGTACTCAAAAGTCACCCCCCTTCCTCAATTCCTTAAGCTCCTGAAGGAGCGATTTGCTGACCCAACGAGAGGCGTTCGCGCCTCTGACAAACTACAAACGATCCACTCACGGCAATGGAGGAGTGCAAGGGCACTCAAGGGTACCATGGACGACTTGGTAGCCGTCCCGGACCACGGGGTTACTGAGCCCCAACTGGTCCAGCTGTTTTATCGTGCCATGCCAGAGCCCCTGAGGGGGCACTTCTTTGACAAGTCTCAACAGGCCGGGATCACATATGATGTGTTAAGTAGGGAGGAGGTCCTGTATGAGTCAAAGTCTGCCAGCCACCACTTTCTGTCATAAAGACCTAGAGAAGGGGAAGAAGTGGAAGGATCGTACCATCTCAGGCCAAGTCAAGGCCAAGGATCACTTGATCCTGACGTTAGAGGAAGGTGGTACGGACGAGGTCCCATATGAACAGATTGAGTGGGGCCTAGGGGACGAGGAGAGTAGTGTAGGGCAGGGGAGGTCCTATGCTGCTGTCGCGGCTGGAGGGAGGCCGCAAGGTAGAGGAGGAGGCCAGGGCCAAAGGGGCTAGGCCATGGGAGGCCGAGGACTGGGCGCACAGGGGGTTGGCGGTCAAGGAAACCGCCAAGCGGGAGGTAGGGGTCAACGTCCCCCGCCAAATCGCCAGGGTAACCGGTCCCCGCAGCGAAGAGGTGGAAGGGCACCTCAAGAAGGTTGGCACCCAGGCTTGCCACAGGGCAGGCCCTGGGAAGACCTGGGCTTGGACCAGCGTTTATGGCAGGAACGCGTGAACATGGGTCAGTGCGTATTCTGTGGTGACCCGGCCCACGTAATAAAATTTTGTCCTAAGTATAGACAGACCCGTTGGGCTGCCCAGCGGTCAAAAGGCAGCCGCCAGTAGGGGTTGCAACTGCCCCTACTTCAGGGCCATGTGGAGCAGTGAGCGCGCGCGAACAGGACACTCCCAACCCACATGAGCCCATGGCAAAAGTTGTAGGCCCGTGCCTAGCTAGCTGTCCAGAGACCGCTTGTGTTAGCGTCTCTTTAGGCACGTCCCTCACAGGTGTGGCAGAAGAGATAAAGGAGAGGATGCCATCCTGGGCCAAGAGGAAGAAAGAGTTAAGGACAACTAATTTTGGAAGATGTAGAGGTTTTCCGAAGTAGAGTAGGGGCCCTTATAGACTCAGGGGCCACCCGTAGTTATATTAGCCGTAAGGCACTGAAGAAGCTGAGGCTAGGATTGAAAGTCCAAAAGTTGGCAGACCCCATAGTCAGTGTCCTCGCAGACAACCGCACCATGTGTGTTGAGGACTCTGTAGAGGGAGTCCAGGCGTACCTTCACCTAGAGAAGGATGGGAAGGTGGAGAAAGTTCTCCATTCCCTAACTCTCCTCGTACATGATGACCTTCCCTTCGATGTAGTATTGGGAATGGATTGGGGAGAGGCAGAAAGGGCCACACTTCATTTGAGAGAGCATGAGTGTAGACTCCCTAGCTCGTCAGGCGAGGTTAAGACTGCCCGCCTGTTTCATGTGTCAGGTGTAGACAACACCTTGGCACATTGTTGTCTCAGTGCTCCCGCGTTCGCGCGATTAGTGAAGAAGGAGCGATTAGAAGAGCAGGTCTTTGTAGATTATGTTCGACCTGTCACTGAGGCCCAGGAAGAGGATAGTTCCGTAGATCCAACCATTGCCAAGCTGCTGGAAAAGTTCAAGGATTTAACTGAGTCGCCGACAGGAGTAGTGTCGCGACTCATCCAGCACAGGATAGAGATAGAGCCTGGCAGTAGAACTCCTAAGGGTGCAGTCTACAGGATGTCCCCTAGAGAGTTAGAGGAGCTTCGCAAGCAATTAGACGAGCTCCTCGAAAAAGGTTGGATCAGGCCCAGTTCGTCTCCTTTTGGAGCACCTGTTTTGTTTGTCCCCAAGAAGGAAGGAGAGCTGAGAATGTGTATAGACTATAGGGGTTTGAACGTGATTACTGTGAAGAATGCTGAGCCACTGCCCAGGATAGACGATCTTCTAGATCGGGTGCAGGGTTGTAAGTATTTCACTAAGATTGATTTGAAGTCCGGTTATCATCAAATAGAAGTCCATCCTGATGATCAGTACAAGACTGCCTTCCGGACTAGATACGGGCATTATGAGTTCATAGTGATGCCCTTTGGACTAACCAACGCGCCAGCTACATTTCAGCGTTGCATAAATGATTTGTTTAGACCCTGGTTGGATAGGTTAGTCGTAGTCTATTTAGATGACATCCTAATTTTTAGTAAGACCCTCCAGGAGCATCAGGGTCATCTGAGGCAGGTCTTGGAGAAGCTACGAGAAGCGAACTTCAAGATCAACGCGAAGAAGTGCGAGTGGGCCAAGACACAAGTCTTGTACTTGGGCCACGTATTAGACGGAGATGGCATTAAGCCAGAGGACAGTAAGATAGCGGCGATTAGAGATTGGCCGACGCCCCGCACATTGACAGAGTTGCGGTCGTTCCTAGGCCTAGCTAACTACTAGAGGAAGTTCGTAAGGAACTTCTCCACTATCGCCGCTCCCTTGCGCAGATTGCTGAAGAAAGAGGCAATCTGGCAATGGGACAAAGACTGTACGTCTGCGCTCAAAAAATTAAAGCGCGCGTTAATAGAGTATCCTGTCCTCAAAGTTGCAGATCCGTCTTTGCCATTTGTCATCACCACGGACGCGAGTCAGTATGGGATAGGCGCTGTGTTACAGCAAGACGACGACAATGGTTATAGACTCGTAGAGTTCATGTCAGCGAGGATGCCCTGTGAGAAGGTCGCTACCTCCACGTACGAGAGAGAACTCCACGCTCTCARGCAGGCTTTAGACCATTGGAAGCACTACCTGCTTGGGAGGCACTTCAAAGTGTATTCGGACCATGAAATGCTTAGATGGTTAAAGACTCAGGCCAAGATGGCGCCTAAGTTGACTAGGTGGGCCGCAGAGATAGACCAATTCGACTTTGAGCTCAAGCCAGTGAAAGGCAAATACAACGTAGTTGCGGATGCTCTGAGTAGGAGATCAGACTACTTTGGAGCCGTAGTACACTATCTGGATATAGGGAGAGACCTGCAGGAGAAAGTGAAGCAAGCGTATGCACAAGACCCTATTTATAGCGACCTCCTAAAGAGAGTTAGGGAGGCCCCAAAGACTGAACCAGATTACTGCACTACAGACGGGTTGTTGTTTGAGAAGACTAATGTCTTTGACCGCCTGTGCGTTCCCAACAACGAAGAGATCCGTAGTTTAATCCTAGGGGAATGCCACGATACGGAGGGATATTTTGGTTGGCAATAGACATTAGCCAATCTAATGCGTGCGTATACCTGGCCAGGAATGAAGAATGATTGCGTGGAGTATGTCCATAGTTGTAAAGTATGCTAGAGTAACAAGAATATTACGTGCGCACCCCTTGGTCTTCTCAGACCCTTGCCTATTCCGGATCAGCCGGGCGACGCAGTGTCCATAGACTTCATGGACACCCAAGTCAAGAGCACACATGGTAAGAGCCAAGTCATGGTCGTAGTTGACCGCTTTAGTAAATACGCAGTTTTTGTTCCTTTGCCTTCAGAGGCACGTACAGACTTAGTGATACAAAAGTTCTTTGACTTTTGGGTTAGTGAGAATGGAATCCCATTGTCAATAGTCAGCGATAGAGATAGTCGCTTTACCAGCCAAAACTCATGAGAGTGTACGGATCCAAGTTGTTAATGTCATCTGGCCGTCATCCAGAGACCAACGACCAGACAGAACAGATGAACAAGATCCTACAGCAAGTTTTGTGCATGTACATTAGACCAGATCATATCAACTGGGATGAGATGTTGCCTAAGGTAGCTAGTGCCTACAACAACAGCGCACATCTATCTACCTGCCGCACTCCCAATGAGCTGCACAAGTCCTTTAGACCGCGCAGACCATTCGAAGGACTAACCGGGATCAGATTCACAGACTACCACCCGGTACCAGGGAATTTGCGGTACAACACGATAAAGAATTAGCAACTGTTGTTGAGAATCTCAGAAAGGCCCAGCATAGAATGATAGAGCAAGCTAATAAGCATCCCGACCGTCGCAGTTTCAGATAGGCGACTTAGTCTGGGTCAAGGCAAAGGAGTTCGCGCCTGAAGAAAACATCTCGCAGAAGTTACTGCCTGCATATAGAGGACCGTGGCCGGTTCTAGAAGTCAAGGGCGGAGACGATGGACCATCATACACTATAGAGATCCCAGTACACCTCCACACATATCCTGTGTTCCATGCTTCAAAGTTGTTGCCATGTGTTACAAGCCAACAGTTCCCTTCAAGAAGATCCATGATCCCTCCGGATATGGATGGGAGCTATGACATAGAGGGCAATGGCCATTGTAGAGGAGGATGTGTTTAGAACAGGAGGTCAAGGTCGTCCTCAGAAACAGTACAAGGTCCGCTTTGCATATCAGGAACCCGAGGATGACCGCTGGTTTACGAGATCAGAACTTCTAGAGACAACTCCCAATATAGTCAGAGCCTACGAAAGAGAACAGAAAGGTAAAGGTCCTGCCTTGAACTGAATTATTCTCGGAGGACCTCGAATTTAGGATGGCGGGAGTGAAACGGTATTCACCAGTTAGCAGTAGCTGCTGCAGACCCCAAGGTTCGATCCCTAGACCCCAACCTTATCTGTGTACAGTACCTGTGTTGACCCGTAGAATTGAACCCGTGACCTGTGTATTTGTAATAGCCGATAGGTTGTCGTAGGGTCCATAGGTAGCATGGGTTCGATCTGTAGACCTGTCGGATAGGAGTCTTAGTCGGGTCTCGACATCGTAGCTGTAGTTTTCTTGAAAGGCAAGGTCGTAGCCGCTACAGTCCAGAAGGGTCAGAATCGTAGCTGCTACAGTCACGCAAGGCCAAGTCTACGGCCTTCCGGAAGGTCCCAGTAGTGGCCTTTCGAAGTTGCCCACGTTTAAGCAGAGGCAAGTGGTCAAGTGGTGAGGCAAGTGGGCAAGTGGTAGAAGTCTACCCTGCTGAGTCAACAGTCCCAGTTCCCAGTCAGTCCAACAAGTACCACACGAGATTGTGTGCACTTTGGGCAAGGGAAATGGGCCAGACCAACGACCTGCAGAAGTATAAATCAAGAGGCAGCGCCCAACCATTGATTCATTCCTGCGTGAGCCATGCGGAAGCGCTGTCTCAGCGTCTTGTGCAAGGAGGTCTGCAGTGAGCCCGAAGTAGAAGTGGGCGAGAGAGACGAAGTACAGCCATAGCGATAGGGTAGGGGCAGCCATAGCTGCCATAGCTGTAGTTAGAGGGAAGTGTGCATGTGTTGTGTGAGTGTTCAGAGTGACGTGTGTGGGATATCCAGGGTGATCCAGTGTATGAACAATGAGTTGTTTGGGCGCTAAGTCGCCATAGCCAGTTGAAAGTGAACTCGTATCAGGAAGCCATATCTCTGAGTTCTGAGTGGGCGCATGTCGCCAGTGTGCTGTGCTGCTGTTTACATACATGAAAAGTGTGAATAAGACGAGTCTGATTGCACTGAGGTTCTCTACTACGGTAGCAATCTCTTTCTCACGCTGTATCACGAACTCCCTAGTTCCGGGCGGTAGCCTCTGAATCTGATCCCGGTTTAGTCCCTCAAACGGTCTACGCGGTCTAAAGGACTTATGTAACTGGTTGGGAGTGCGACAAGTTGCTAAGTGCACGCTGTTATTGTAGGCGTTGGCTACCTTGGGAAGCATCTCATCCCAGTTAAGGTGATCAGGTCTAATATACATTCTGAGAACTTGTTGCAGGATTTTGTTCATCTGTTCAATCTGACCGTTAGTCTCAGGATGACGGCCAGATGACATCAACAATCTAGAGCCATAGACTCTCATCAACTCCTGCCAGTTTTAACTAGTGAACCGGGTATTTCTATTGCTAACTATACACAACGGTAACCTGTGATCATTGACCCAATGGTAGAAAAACTTTTGTATTACTAAATTTGTACGTGCCTCTGAAGGCAAGGGAACAAAAACTGCATACTTGCTAAATCTATCCACTATAACCATGACTTGGCTCTTGCCATGCCTACTCTTGACCCTTGCATCCATAAAGTCGATGGATATACAATCTCCGGGCCCATCAGGAATAGGCAGGGGTTTGAGAAGACCAACAGGGGCTCGCATAGTGGTCTTATTTCGCTGGCACACCTTACAACTGCGTACATACTCTATGCAGTCAGCCTTCATACCAGGCCACGTATACGCACACATAAGGTTGGCTAATGTCTTCTGCCAACCGAAGTGTCCCTCTGTGTCGTGACATTCCCCTAGGATCAAGCTACGAATTTCCTCGTTGTTGGGATGCATAGACGATCAACTACGTTAAACTTCTTGAATAGTAACCCATCTGTAGTGCGGTAATCAGGCTCAGACTCCGGAGACTCGTTAACTCTCGTGAGGAGATCACTATAAATAGGGTCCTACGCATATGCCTCTTTGATTTTCTGTTGCAGGTCTTTCCCTATATCCAGATAGTGAACTATCGCTCCAAAGTAATCAGCTCTTCCTCTTAGAGCGTCCGCAACTACATTATACTATCCTTTAACCGACTTGAGCTCAAAGTCAAACTGATCTATTTCTGCGGCCCACCTAGTAAGCTTAGGTGTCATCTTGGCCTGTGTCTTCAACTACCTCAGCGTCTCATGGTCTGAATACACTTTGAAGTGCCTCCCAAGCAAGTAATGCTTCCAATGGTCTAGTGCTTGCCTGAGAGCGTAGAGTTCCCTCTCATAGGTTGATGTCGCTACCTTCTCTGAAGGCATCCTAGCAGACATGAACTCTACGGGTCTATATCCATTGCCATCGTCTTGCTGTAAAACAACGCCTATGCCATACTGACGTGCGTCAGTAGTAACAACGAAAGGAAGGGACGGATCGGCTACCTTGAGGATTGGATCGGCTACCTTGAGGATTGGCTACTCTATCAAAGCCTGCTTCAACTTCTTCAGGACTGATGTACAATCTTTGTCCCACTTCCAGATTGCCTCTTTCTTTAGCAATCTGCGAAGAGGTGCGGCGATAGTAGAAAAGTTCCTAACGAACTTTCTATAGTAATTTGCCAACCCTAGGAACGACCGCAACTCAGTCAGCGTGGCGGGAGTCGGCCAGTCTCTAATCGTTGCTATTTTACTGTCCCCAGGCTTTATGCCATCTCCATCTAAGACACTCGCACTTCTTCGCGTTGATCTTGAAGTTAGCTTCCCTCAGCTTCTCCAAGACCTGCCTTAGATGACCCTCATGCTCCTGGAGGGTCTTACTAAAGACTAAAATGTCATCTGGATATACAACTACGAACCTATCTAACCAAGGCCTAAATAGATCATTCATACAACGCTGAAAGGTAGTTGGGGCATTGGTTAGTCCAAAAGGCATTACTATAAATCCGTAGTGCCCATATCTAGTTCTAAACGCCGTCTTGTGCTGATCATCAAGATGGACCTCTATCTGATGATAGACTGACTTCAAGTCGATCTTTGAGAAGTATTTGCAGCCCTGTACCCGATCTAGCAGATCATCTATACGGGGAAGTGGTTCTGCATTCTTCACTCTAATGGCGTTAAGACCTCTATAGTCAATGCACATACAAAGCTCTCCCTCCTTTATGGGGACAAAAAGAACAGGTGCTCCAAATGGAGACGAACTGGGCCTAATCCAACCCTTTTCGAGGAGCTCATCTAACTGCTTGCGCAGCTCCTCTAACTCCCGTGGGGACATTCTATAAACATATCCCTTAGGAGTTCTACTGCCAGGCTCTATCTCGATGCGATTGGATTGTCCGCGGCACTACACCTGTAGGCGGCTCAGACGATTCTGCGTACTCTTCCGGCAACTTGGCAATAGTTGGGCTAGTGGGTTCCTCTTCCTTAGGCTCAGTAGCAGGCTGTACATAGGTTACAAAGACATGTTCCTCTAGTTGCTCCTTCTTCACCAATCGCGTGAACGCGGGAGCAGTGAGGCAGCAATGTGCCAGAGAGTTATCTACTCCTTACACATGGAACAGACGGGTTGTCTTCTCTTCGCCTGATGGACTGGGGAGCCGACACTCATGCTCTCTTAAATGGAGTGTGGCCCCTGCTGCCTCTCCCCAATCCATTCCCAAAACAATATCAAATGGGAGGTTGTCTTCTACGAGGAGAGTCACGGAATGGAGGACTTTCTCTACCTTCCCATCCTTCTCTAGACGAAAGTACGCCTGAACTCCCTCGACATAGTCCTCGATTCGCATAGTGCGATTGTCTGCGAGGATGCTTAACTATAGGGTCTGCTTTTTGGACTTTCAAATTAAGTTTCAACTTCTGCAACGCCTTCTTGCTAATATAATTGCGGGTGGCCCCACTGTCTATAAGGGCCCCTACTCTACCTTTGAAAATCTCTACATCTACCAAAACTAGTCCCTTCGCATCTTTCTTCATTTTGGCCCAGGCAGGTATTCTCTCCTTCAACTTTTATGCCACGCCTGTGAGGGAAGTGCCTAGAGAGACTCTAACACAAGCAGTCTCTGGACAACTGTCTAGACATTGGCCAGCAACCTCTGCCATAGACACATGTGGTTTGGGAGTTTCTCTGTGGTGCGCGCACTCTTCTCCACATGGTCTAGGGGTAGGGGTAGTTGCAACCCCTACCGGCAGTTGCCTTTTGCTGCCTGTGCAACAAACCGGGCTTCTCTATATTTAGGGCAATATTTTATGATGTGCCCAGGATCACCGCAATAGATGCACTGATCCTGTTCTATTCGCCTCTGCCACACTGTCTGTTCCAAGCCCAGTGATTCCCAGGGCCGTCCCTCAGGCTGACCAGGGTGCCTTCCACCCGACCTGGGAGGTGACCGACTAGAGCGAGGAAGGTTTGATGGGGGACCTTGACCCCTTCCTCCCACTTGGCAGTTTTCCCTGCCGCCAACCCCCTGGCTGCTTTGCCCTCGATCACCAGAGGTCTGGCCCCTTTGGCCCTGACCTCTTCCTCTCCCTTGCAGCCTCCCTCCGGCCGCGACAGCAGCATAGGTCCTCCCTTGGTCAATGTCGCTGTCCTCCTCATCGAGGCCCCACTCAATCTCGCTATACGGGACCTCTTCTATACCACCCTCATCTAATGTAAGAATAAGGTTGTCTTTAGCCTTGACCGGACTGGTGATGGTGTGGCCTTTCCCCTTTTTCCCTTTGGCGAGGTTCTTATGCCAGAACATGGTAATTGGACTGAGCCTTGAAGGCAACAACCTCCCTACTCAACGTATCATACGTCATGTTGGGTTGCTGCGTCCTATCAAAGAAATGCCCATGCAACTTCTCGGGCATAGCGCGGTAGAACAATTGGACCAATTGGGGCTCAGTGACCCCATGGCTAGGAACAATGGCGAGCTCATCCATGGCGGCCTTCAACGGCCTAGCACTCTTCCATTGTCTCGTGTGGACAGTTTGCAACTTGTCAGAAGCCCTAAGGCCCCTGGTGACATCTGCAAAACGCTCTCGCAGGGCGCTGAGGAATTCACTAAGGGGGGTCAGGATGGAGTATGCGACCATATCGTTTTCACATTTGGCAGCGCTGGCTAACGATCTGGCAAAACTGGCTGCTTCATCTTTATGGGCATGAAATGCTACAAGGACCTGGTCCTCGGGCGCAATATCCTGGAGATGCACCTAGGATTTCACATTGGCCTCCCAGTTATAAAAATCCTCTCCAGTCTTCCCACTATAATGATCAGGGAACTTGACCTTCACGCGCTCTCTACGTGGTCGGGCCTCTTCTTCTTTAGGGCCTACTATTTTGGCGCCTTCAATGGCGCCTACGCGAAACTTATGTGTACCCTCCATAATTTTGCGCAATTCGGTGCCTACATGCATCATCATATCCTTTGCAAAATCTTTAAAACCAGTGCGCATAGATTGCAGCGTAATATTGTGGCCCTTTAAATAGCGCAACTGTTCTTGCTGCGTCTTCAACATTACCTCTACATTTTGTGATAGAATCTCCACCTTCCTTTGAAGATCCACTTGCGCTGCCAACTTCCCATGTTCTAATTCGGCGGCCCTCAAATCCTCTTCCATTTTCTCGGCCGCCTCCAATCTTCTTTTCCTCTCGCGGGCAAGGCAGAGTTTCCACTCTAACTTTTTCTCCTCCTCCATCGCCTGCCGCTTCATGGGACTCTCGTCACCCTCCAATTCCCTAGCAAATTGTTCCTGCTCTGCCTGAGGGACAAACAACAATGCTTTGTCTTCCTCCCCCAGGGCCAAGATGCTACCCACTCATTCACCATTCTCTCCATCTTAGCATCAGAGACAGAGGAAGAAGAAATAGAGGTACCACTGGAAGGAGAGGAAAAACATAAGAGAGAGGGGAATCCAGTGTTCCTTTTTCCACTTCTGAAAGCTCCTCCTCCATTTGCTTCTGCTTGGCCTTTGCTCCTCCATCAAGGCGAGCATCTTTGCCTGCTTAATAAGCTCCCTCTTCTCCATCTTCTCCTTCCTCTCTCTTAGGATGGCGGTGGCCTTCTCTTCTTGCTCTTTGGTGTATGGGCCGGTACTCTTACCGCTACGTGTGTCAACCCTGGTGAAAGATGCACAACCGAGTGACAGTTCCACTCCTCACCACTTAGACTTCCACCCCCTGACTGACTCAACTGACTGACAGACTCTCTAAGGACCACAGGGCCTTACCCTTCGATCCAGCCAAGTTACCACGGTCGGCGGAAGCTTTTGCCACCATTGTCCTTTACAAACCAGACCCAGATGCCCTGCACCTGCGGTCAATCCCGCTTGGCTTTCTCTTTGGATCAGGACCCTGTCAACTAGGGTCACTAGCCTTGACCTACTTCTAAGGCTGTCACTACAGAGCTCTACTGCTGATCAGGAGGCATTTAAGGAGATCCCCCATAACTCCTCAAGAATTTTTTAACGTCGCAGTCAGGACGACGTGATCAGCAAAGCTCTCTCAACACTTAGACAGCAGGTTGTGCAGCCCACAACTCGGATTTTGGGCCATCCATGCCACATTGTTCAGCCCGCCGGTCTGTACCGGTCCTTGGGAGGGTTTGTCCTCCGGGACGTGTCAGTCGTCATACCTGGAATTAAGCCCGTGTGGGTTTGGTCAACACAGCTCTACGACCTCAACCTTGGAGTCCTATCACCTGGACAGAAGAGACTCAATGCAGAAAGAAGAGACAGACAGACTCAGCAAGTACCATAGGGTGAGTGCACATCCATAGGGCGAGGGGATAGGCTGAAGGCTTGGCGATAATATACCAGCTCCAGCTTGGTCAATTTCATGGTCAACAGCTCCGGTCAACGCTGGTCACCACTTGGTCAACTTGCCGGTCAATGCCTTGGTCAATGTCAGTCAACTCCCTGGTCAACTCCTCAGTCAAAGTCTTGGTCAACGTTGGTCAACTCCTCGGTCACCATCTTGGTCAACCCTTAACTCGACTATGGCTGCCGAACCCTTTCTTCCTCACCAACCTTCTTTGTTCTCCTTCTCCCTCCTTCCTTCTTTCTCCTTCTTTCTCACTTCACCCCGGCTATGGCTTCCTTCACTTTCTTCTTCCCTCCTTCCTCCACTTGTCTTTCTTCTTCGTCTTCTCTGTGTTCGAGCTCGGCGGCTATGGTGGCCACCTTCTTCCTTGGACCGCACAAAAATCTTGCATCGCTCCTCTCTCTCTCTCTCTCTCTCTCTCTCTCTCTCTCTCTCTCTCTCTCTCTCTCTCTCTCTCTCTCTCTCTCTCTCTCTCTCTCTCTCTCTCTCTTCGTCGTTGTCTTCTGTGCAGGTTCGTGGCACCCTCCTTCAACGACGCAGATATGGCGGACCCTCCTCCATCCTTGGCGCAGCTACAGCTATGGCGCCCAGACAGTGACGGCGCCTGGAATAACGGGAACCAGCTCCGATACCAATGCAATTAGACTCGCTTTCTTCTTCACTTCGCATACATGCAGACAGATGGCAATTCACACTGCCGCCAAGCGCCCACTCAAAGCTCAGAGATATGGGAACCGAGAACACAGTTCAGATACAAACTCGCTTCAACAGGCTATGGCGCATCAGCGCCTGTACATCCCAGCTCTCGTCACTGTGTCCAACACCATTGTTCGCACACATTCAACTCTGGATCCCCCTGAATATCCCATGCACATACACTCCTGCCACTCACACACACACACTGAACTCTGCCTCTAAGGTACAGCGGCTATGGACGCCTAACCCCTACTAGCTATGGATACTCCATCCTCCTTCAGCCCACTTCGTCCTAGGGCATCTGCAGACCACCTTGCACAAGACAGTAGGGCAGGGCTTCCGCATGGCTTACGCAGGAATGAATGAATGGCTGGACGCTGCCTCTTGATTTATACTTCTGTAAGTCGCTGGCCTGCCCCTTTCCACCGGGCCCACGGTGCACACAGTCCCTCATGGTACTTGCTGACTGTACAAAGTGAGACTGGAACTGGGTACCGCTGACTAAGCGAAGTTGGACTCACCACTTGCCCACTTGCCTCTGGTCTGCTGTGGGTAACATGAGGGAAACTCGAAAGGCCACTTCTGGACCTTCCGGGAGTCTGTGGACTTCGCCTTTCGGGACTGTAGCAGCTACGACCTTGACCTTTCAGGACTGTAGCAGCTACGACCTTGACCTTTTGAAATTGCTACAGCTACGGCCTCTACACAACTATGACCCCTACTCAACAGATCTACAGATCGAACCCCTACAGCTAGACAGACCTACGGCAAGCAACAACTGACTCCTAAAACGCAGGTCACGGGTTCAAACACACAGAGGTACTGTACACTGGTGAGGTGAGGTCTAGCGATCGATCCCTGGGATCTGCATCTGTTACTGCCAAGGTGAAAAACCGTTTCAGATATTTCCACTAGGAGTGTTGGTTGACATGGGAAAGTGCAAACCAGAGGTTCTGGATTGCTGCGAGGTGAGTGGCGTGCTTAGAGTCGAGCTTGGTGCAGTGATTTTGGTGCAACAGAGGTTAGGAGCTGCGTGGTGCATAGCGGGAGCAAGATGGTATGGTAATGAATCTTTCTGCATTTTAGGGGAAGGTTCATACTTATATTGCGCACCGAGTGAGCAGTGGAGAAAGATCCTCCATCGCAACCCGTCCTCATCCTCCTGATCGCAGTGGCCTTTCATCAGCTCTGCGGTCTCCTTCTTGGCTTCGCGGTGGTGCTCATCACCGCAGTGGTCTTCGTCGGGGCGGTCTCGTGCGCAGCAGTGTTCCTCCTCCGTTTGAGGTGAGGCAGCGCATATGCAAAAAACGAGAAGGGAGTAGACTCAGCGGGGAGAATCGGAGTCAGAAGAAGGCAGAGAAGGAGATAATTAGTGAGACAAAGTAAGAAAAACAAGAAATAGGAGATAGAGAGCAGAGGGGATTGAGTAGGCCGGGCGCAAAGCTTGCTGCATGCGACGGGCAGATAGTGGGTGAGCAAGCTTGGGCGGTGTACCTGTCCATGTTTTGGCGAAAGATCCTTTTTCATTTTGCGTGTTTGGTGGCCCGTGGAGCAAGCTTGTCGTCATGGTTGTGGTTGCGCTCATCGCCTGCTGCTCGTAGTCTGTGGGGGTTGCCTCCAACTTCGCTGCGCATAAGTGTGAGTGTCCGTCCCCGTCTGCCTCGAGGTTTGAAGTCGTTGTTGATGCTCGTTGCTGTGTTCTTTGCCCGATTCGAATTACAACATTTTTAAGCCTGATCCCAGAGTGTCGTAGGAGTCTGGCTGGGAAGCCTGCTAGATGTGTTGGGCAATGATGGTGTCCCGTTTTAAGTGGTGGTTGGCGGAGAGGTGAGTAAGGCAGGAGAGGAGAGGGAGGGACCTGACGAGGCTAGGAGGAGATGAACACAGCAACTGTAATGGGGAAGGAATGGTGAGAAAGGCAAAGGAGGAGTAGACGACAAAGAAAAGGAGAGTAGCGTTGTATGTTCCCAGGTTCCAATTGAAGATTCGTTCACAATTTGCATGTTCAGTAAGTAGTGAAGTCAAACTCGTGTTCAAGGAGCTCCTTGTTTACATTGTGGGACAGCCGCTTCATGGCGACCCTCTTCTTCCTGATCACATTGGCTCAAGCATCATTGTGGCACTCGCCTTATCCCACGCTCGTCCAATCATCGTCGTTACTTTTGTGGCGCTCGCCTTGCAAATCTTTGGTGAATGAAGCTTGCAATGTCGTGTTTTCTTTGCTTTGTATCCTGGTGTTGTCCTGTTTGTCTTTCCATCTGCATATTTTGGGTTGGTGGTCTAGTTTGTAAGAGCTCGCCAAGTGTTTGAGCGATAGGTCGTTTAGTCGTTTGGATGATGTTGTTTTGTCAACTCTCTTTTTGCATTTTCTGTGCTTACTCATAGGGATTTTGCTTGGCTCCTGAACCAGTAAGGATTCTGATAGCCTACTTCCCTAGGGGAGACGCTGTCGGGCTTCTTGTTGGTATCGGGGGGTTAGTAAAAACTCCTTTGGTCTTTAGCCTAACTCTGTTTAGTCGTTGGGATTAGTAAAACTACTTCCCCACAAGAGATGCTGCCAGAATTTACACTAAAACCAAAGAGTCAGTTGTTTTTGGTTGCCTTTTGAGTCTGGGTTGTTTTCTTCGTGATTCTTATCTTGTAGGAATTATGGGGGCATACTTCCCTAGGGGAGATACTGCCGAAATTTCTCTAGCTATGGATGGATAGGGGCCGATACCGTTGATAGTTTGCGCTACGAAATAGGATAACCTCCACTTGGAATTGCGATGAAAACCCGTGTTCGATTGATTGACGCAGGAAACTTTTTTATCGTGAGTGTTAACGAAACACTTCGCGCGGGTCGGAGGATGTTGAAATTTCTGCTATCGCTTGATAGCAAGTCGGTTTGCGACTCAACCTTCACCTTCCTTGATACCCGCATCCCGATGTTTGAGAACCCTGTAGGCGAATGGCATTTTCTCTAAAAAGGTATTTCCCTCTTTTGAACTTTTTTCAAGTTTTGTGAATGGTCGTGCAGGGGATGGGCGCGAAATGATGTGGGAAGGGTCATGCCATGCTGAATGATGGTTGAAGGGGTGTGTGGGACAGGGCAAGGTGACAAAAGGGTTGACCACATTAGTGCGTGGACTTGTGACTTTGGTTGAATGTGTCTGTGCGCAACTATGTATCTTGGAGCTTGATCTTGTTTTGTCGTGTTTGGATGAATGGTTGCGTACGAATGGATGAGTAAGCACGAGTAATTGTGAGAGATGGCTTCTCCTATTTCGCAAACAAACCTTGCTCTTCCTACCGAGATTATTTGGTG
Organism: Chara braunii; assembly: GCA_003427395.1. Lineage (NCBI taxonomy): Eukaryota > Viridiplantae > Streptophyta > Charophyceae > Charales > Characeae > Chara > Chara braunii. The sequence continues at coordinate 727,344 of BFEA01000374.1, forward strand.
TATACGTGTACCCCTATTTTCTATGTATCGAGTAGGACCGGGATGTTTCACGAAGGGAATAGACACATACGTGTGATCTAAACGAGTGTTATTTTTCCATTGTGTATCGCGTGGTTAAGTTTGGGTGTCCTAGTCAACCGGTGTAGGGCTGCGTGTGGGAGATCAGCGCCCCACACGACCGTTCACGTACGGGTTAGATTCGGGTGTCAACTGCTAATACCCCCTATGCGACAGCATACGAGAAACGCCCTCTATTGGTCCACCTCTGCGATTGCATTATAAAAGCTTTCGCATGTGGGTCAGTAGAATATAAAACTCGGTTCTAATCCCGACTAACCTAGATAAATTATATAACTCTGAATTTACAGGGGGTACCAAAAAAAAAAAAAAAGCGGAAAACAAAAATAGGGAACTCGACAAGGATACGACCACCTAAGGGATGGTGACAACTCCCATGGGTGGAGATAAGTTGTACGTCGCTGAACCGTATCCTGTCGTAGGGACTCGAGGGAGGTATAGTTGGTGCAGTCAGCCGGATCAGTATTGCTTGCGTCCCACCAATTCCTATCAATCTTGCGTGAGGCGGCTGGGAGGGTCCCCCCTGCGGGACCGATGTGCTCGACAGTGTCTCATTTGCCTCCTCCCCGCCCGTTTTTTATTGGTGCGCGTGCACGCACCTTATCGCTTTCATGTCCCTCTCTCTCTCTGTTTGTCCCTACAAGCTTGAACCTCATTGGCCAAATATGGTGCCTTGCGGATTGGTGCGTGGAGATTGGCTAAGGCCCCCATGCCACAGTTCGATTCTGCAACTTTAAGGGACTGCTTACTCGACCCCTCTTCTCCTGTCTGTCTAACCCTCCTCCTTTCCCACATGCATCCCCACAAAGAGGGTCGGTCAGCTAGAGTGTGATCTTGAGTGTGTGAGCGGATTAAAAAGGCCTGTCGAGCTCGCACCAATTATGTGGGGTCGATGTATCTCTGTGACAAACTGCAGGCCACGGGCAAACCTAGCTTTCTCATTGGTCAAGCGAGGCAGCGATTTTGGGAGTTGGTGAGGGCGTGAAGATGGACAGTTCGGGTCGAGATTTCTGGTTATGGTTGTGCAAAGGTTTTCTTGTGATAATCCCCAAGAGAGAGAGAGAGAGACAGGGTAACGCTTTCAATGCTATTTCCTCAAGACTTTGGTCTGTACAATCCTTCTCCTTCTTCCCTATTCCATCTTTTCTTTGGTGCTTTATGGTCTTAGTTGATTGTCTCTTTGCAAGAGTAATGCATGTGTGTTTCTTAGTGACGTAGATAAACGAATGTTATGCTTTGGTGTGAGTTGAACTCATTTCCGATCCCCCTTCTACCCTGGCAATTACTCGCGGAATTGCACTCATGAGCTTCGCCTCTCGCTGATAGTTTTTTCCGACCCATCTCCCTTAACTAGTTTGTAGAACTCGACATAGGAGATCTCAGTTCTGACCTGACACTACATGTTACATGCTGCACCTGCAACAGGCTGCACGGGCCCCCTTTCAGGCCCGTGACGTTTTCCAGCCAAACACGTGAAAACAAGGGCCTACAGGCCCCCTGTCGTTTCAGCCTGAAAGCCTGAAAACAAGTGCCTACATGCCCTGTGTCGTTTCAGGCTAAATCAGGGCCTTTCCGGCCCTGAGTGTTTTCAGCCTGAAACTGAGGGCCATTTTCAGGCCCTCATCAGTTCGACCCGCCCTGAAACTCAGGCAACAAACCAGGGTTTTAGCACAGGCCATTTCGGGCCTGTTTTCAAGACAACCCCTGGTTGAGCCTCAACCAACGCCAGGGTCTGGCACGTTTCGGCATTGGCAAGAGCAGCCTCCTGGACGGGCCAGCACTATAGAGGACTGGCCCACCCTGCAGGCCGGTAGGTAGTTCCTAGGTACTTCCCAAGCACTTCACGTGCAGTTCAGGAGGCAGGAGGTAGTCTTCAGGATTCGGCAGCAGCACTCTGGAGGAGCGCTGCAGAAGTAGTAGTAGCGCTAGCAGTAGTCTTCAGCGCTGGGCGCTAGTAGCATTAGCATTAGTCTTCAGGCGCTAGTAGGAGCTAGAGTAGTACTGGAGAGAGAGAGATATTGAGCGGAGGCCAGGGAGACTTACCTGCAGCTCCATCTTCGAGGTACCTGCAGCACAGCGCCAACTTCACAGGTTAGTACCTGGCACATGGGAGAGAGAGAGTTCTTCTTCTTCCTCTTCTCAGCCCACCATCTCCCTCTCA